>SJYC01135206.1:0-17237 GCA_006408675.1 Madoqua kirkii
TCCCTCTTCGAATTTCACTTTAGTCCATTACATTTACTTACCCATATCTTTCAAATAAAGATGTATTTATCCTTTTTTAAATTTATAACTCCCTACCAGTAAGATTAGAACTTTGGCAAGCTGTGATATCTTAGTCTTCTCTCCCTGCCCCCACCCCAAAGCACATCATGTTTATAATACCTGGACACTGTTTAATTCTGGGAAAAGTTGATCAGGGTTGATATGAAATGGCTTTTGTTATCTGTTTAAACTCAGGATCTAGACTTTGAACTTGCCAGAACCAGTTCACTGCAGCTTCTTAATGGTTCCTGGAGTCCTCCTCATAAGGCTTTTGGGGCTATATGTGGTTGTTGGTTTCCCTGTGGAGGAATTTGGTCTGGGGTTTCTTATTCCACCGTCTTCTGATGTCACTAGAAATACTTTTTAACATCTTTTTTTTGTTTTGTTTTTTAAAAAAATTGTATTCAAAAGTGCAGGCCATCTCTCCTGGTTTGGGTCAGCTTTTGCAGAGCTGAAGAGCTGGCTTCTGGCTGCTTACACATCAGTTAGTCCAGTCCCCAGTCCTGTCCCCAGTTGTGGCAGGGAGGGAGGAAAGGGCTGAAGTCTGCTGGCCACTGGATCGGGCAGCAGGGAAGCCTGGGCTTGTCTGGGACCATCACGTTCCACATGGTTTAGTGTCTCCTTTGGCCGTGGCCCATGTCGAGAAGAGCTGGCCACACGTGTGAGGACTTAGGAGAGAGAGTTCCAGTTCTTTTTCTTGAGATGCTTCCAGTATTTTTTAATCTGAGAAGGGGCTGCAAGCTGACCATGCCATCTTAGGTATTCAGAATGGCGATACCAAAAACTGTGTGTCGCTGGGAATGCTAAACAAATGAAACATACCTTTCCAAATCCTTCAGAGAATACCTAAGTTTGACTTTTTCTTAATTCTGCTACAGACAAAAAATAGACTCTCAAGTTTGTAAGGCAGCTATCAACAAATTTCATTCTCATTTGAAAGAAGAACTCATCAAAACGGTAAGTTCAGTGACATAAATTGGTTGGTCTAATTTTTTAATTTTTATTTTTTTAACTAATCCTGAGCAGCTCACTGTTGTCTTGGAAAAGCTTGCATTTGCTGCCAGTGTGGTGAAGAGCTCCTTAGAATCTGGATATGATATGTTATAAACTGATAAACACTTGACTTTGGAAAATGCATGCAAATATTTGTTTTTTGTTTTGTGTAGCTTCAAGAAGTCCAGATGTTGAAGACTCTGAAAAGGAAGAATGCTAAGGTAAATCACTTATGTGATTAAAGACATAGTCCTGTAGAATGTACACATACGTGGCAAGGAAAGACCTGACTCTGGGTTTTGTGACCTACAGTTTGTGTAAGGCTTTTTATCTTTTTAGTCAGGGTTTTGTTTGGTCGATCTGGTGACTGTTCAGGTGAGTACTGATCAAGTCAGTAATGTTGTTAAGATGTAGGCTAAGGAATTGGGGTCCCAGTTGGCCTGAAAACGGCTCTCAAGCCCAAAATGACCACTTACATGGTTGAGTATTATGTGATATGTTTATCACTACTGTGTATGTCAGACGTCTTTCAGACTAAAGAACTGTCTCGTGTCTCAGCAAGGGCAGGCTAGGAGGAATACTGGGTCAAGGGCAGGAGATCTCCTTTCTTGTCATGGTGCAGCTGCCTCGATGTCCTGCTGCCACTTGGTCTGCAAGGAAACACGAGGCCCTTCCAGCCCACCTGTTTACAGTTGGACCAAAACGCATCCCTTGTTCTAGCTCTGAAGTTGCATGAACCCACGTGTGGAAGCACCCACCCTCTACATTTATAACAGAAATAGGCTTGAAATGGATAGTTTTCCTTGGGTGAGAAACAGCAGCCTTTGTTGTTCTTCAGTTTTAACCTCTTGTTGGTCATTCCTGCGTCTCTCGTAAGCAAGCAGGAGTAGTCTGAATGTCCAGCAGTGGAATATGAGGCAGTCGCTGAAAGTGATGTTTGAGATGGTGCAGTGAATTCTGTTGAAATGTTCTCTGTAAAATACAAATTGTGTCCTGGCACTCCTGTGCTTCAGTATTTTCCTAGTGTACCTAGAGGGCATCAGAATGCCTTACTTGATAGCTCACAGGGTGGTAAAATATGGCCCTCCTCTTCAGGGCTGTCTGCAAGAGGATCCCCCTGGACTTCTCCAGTTCCCTGTTCTTTCCCTTCATAGCACATGTCACAAGCTGTAGTTACACCGTTTGTATGTCATGTCTGTCTTCCCTGTGTGACCAAAGTTGGTAAGAACGGGGTTCTCAGTGTTTCCCAATGTGCTTCCAGTACTTGGCACAGTGTACAAGGCGGTGCTCAAATATTTACAAAACCAACGTAACAAATTTTTGTTACTAGATGATCTCCGATATCGAAAAGAAAAGGCAGCATTTGATTGAAGTCCAGGATGAATTGCTTCAGTAAGTAATATCGAAATCCTCTTTGAGTACTTACAAGGATTTAATCGCGGTGTTTCATGTGAGGCTTTGCTGTAAAACTTGCTGCCATGTTGCATTTAAACACCAGCTCTTCTCTGAGCTTGGAAGCTCAGTAAAGGGGGGTTATACTGCTGAGCTGAGCAGCTTTTAGCAAATCAGCCCTGATGTATCCACCAGGGATCTCTCGGTTCCCACCTGAGGCGTTCTGATTGGACACTTAACGCATGGACGTGAGGTTCAAGTGCAGGCCCTACCACGTCCTAGCTGGCAGCCTTGGACAGGCCCTTGTCCTCTCAGAGCCTCGGTCCCCTCATTCGCAAACGAGCCTCATGGTGGCCGTGCCTCACAGGGTGCTGCGAGGCCTGAGTCGGGGCACAGGGAGCGCCACGCAGTGGCTGGCACGGCATAGTGCCATAGAGGCGCCACCAGTTTTCATGAGTGTCACCGAGACGTATCGCTTGGTATGATACACCTGGGCCCAGGTGTCGGGCCAGAAGGATTTCCAGGTCTGTCTCCACGTGTGCTCAGGAAGACTGGAGCGCGAGCCGTCCGCGGTGTTTCTGGTGGTCTTTCTTACAGACAGGATGGCTGGCTGAGCCGGAGGGCTGGCAGCAAGGCAGCAGAATAAGCAGTGTCAGGTGTGCCCTGCCCTTCTGGAGCCTCAAAACAGCTTGGAAAGTGGGCTTAGACGACAACCTGAGCGAGTACTAAGTTTGAAAGATGAGACCTGCCCCAGAAGTCTAGAAGAGGGAAAAACAGGTTGTCTAGGCCTTTGGTTTCCAGATCCAGCCTCTGGACAGGTGCTGCTGGCCAGCGCTACCGCCTTCATGGGCCCAGGCCAAAGTCAGAAAAGTAATCAGGACGGGATGCTTTTTCAGGTGTTCGCTGTGTCGCTGGGCGCCATCCTAGGTGCTTTATGATACCAGCTCATTAATCAGCCCCATAACCCTGGGAGGCAGGTGATTTGGCCACAAGACAACTATGAAAGCTCTCTGTCTCACAGAGCTATCAATCCTTTTTCTAGACAGAATTGTAAAAGTTGAGAGGCATGGTATTTTGAAAAGGTATAGAAGCAAAATGTGTATCGTTTTACAAGTGGAAAACCCATGGCACAGGGCAGTAATGTTCCGACAACCCCTGACCCGGGAATGGGGGAGCCAGGACCCAGTGTCTGCCCACTGGCTCCCGACCCAGCGCTCCTGCCCACGACCCTGCTGGCTCCTGACCCAGTGCTCCTGCCCACGACCCTGCTGGCTCCCGACCCAGCGCTCCTGCCCACGACCCTGCTGCTCAGGGGCTTTCCCAGAACATGGCAGTGGTTCAACACACAGAACTGTTAACGAGGACTTCTATAAAATGATATTAGAGCAGGTTTTAAATATATCTTTGTGAGAATGAAAGATGGTAACCATTCCCCATTCTTCTATAAATTGGTCCACAAAATCCAAGTTATCCTTTTTATGTTTAGAGACTCATGAGCCACTGAGACAGAAAGCAGGTTGCCCAAGGTTGCACATCGCATCCAGGCACTGAGCTAGTTTCTCCACTGCTTTTATTAGACTTGGGCAAAATTTCAGTAAAACAGAGGGGCAGAGGAAAGGCTTTTTGTCCATGCTTTTATTGCTAAACTGCAATGTTGGTCTACATTCGTCTGGGGTGCTGAAATCCTGATACCCAAGTATATGTTTTAATTCAGTAGTTCCTAAGACTCTAAAAATGACTTAATGAACTTTAAGGTATATAAGGCATATTTTTCTGTGGGCTTCACTGCTAAGTACTTTTTAGGCATCATTTCAGAGTTTTTGCTATATTTAAATTGATTTCAGAATCATTCACATTGATAATTTCAAAGCTAATGATATCTTAAACCACCTAGTCCACCTCCCCCCTTTGCTTGCTTCACTCCGAATCCTTACACACTCCGCCTCATACTCCTTAGGCTGTAGTTCCACTTTGTCATTTCTTTTGGGAAAAAAACCTTTCTGTTTTAGGATAGAACCAGAGCTGAAACAACTACAAATAAAGTATGAGGAACTTCAGGAGAGAAAAGCTTCCCTTAGGAAGGCAGCATATTTCCTGTCTAATCTCAAACAGCTTCATCAAGATTACTCAAAAGTTCAAGAGGAAGAGCCAAGTGTAAAGGAAACAGTAAGTTCAGTTTTTTAATTTTCGCTCTGCTTCAGAAGACACAGGGCAGCCTGTTAGAGCCGGAGCTTGGAGGGGAGAACAATGGAGATGCCAGGTCTACCCAAAAAGCATCCCTGTAAACTGGTGAAAAGTTGTTCGCACCACTTCTTTAGATAATTAAGGCAGAGAGGTAAAGGAAAATCCAGAAACACTGAGTTTACTAAGGTATTTAAGCTTCAGAGAACTGAATTTCTTGAAGGGAAGTGTATCCTCTGGACAAAACTCAGCTGTCGACAACCTAAGACTAAACCCACTAAAACTTACACAAGTTTTAAAGACTGACCTTTTGTTCTTTGTTCAGCCTGTATTTTTACTATCTTTTGTATCTGAAAAAGTAGCCATTATCCCATATAAATAGTAGGTATGATTTTAGAAGTTAAATGTTTTAAGAGGGCATGCAGGAGGGAAAGGGGTGGTTGGCATAGATTCATTTCTGTGATCTTACAAGACACTGAATATAGCTGGCCCTGTCCTTGTTGTTTATCTGTTTCATACAGTGTGTCTGTGTTATACTTTCAGAGTGTAGATACTAGGGTATATACCTTACCTCTTTTTTTAAACTAAGAATCCGGTACCTAATGTTAGTTCTTCCTCCCCTGAGAGCAGGTGCCCCCCGGTACAATAGGTTAAACACATTAGGCTCTCAAATGTCTGTTAAACTGAATTGCCTAATGGTAGGTGATATAGACAAAATTATTTGGGTTGTAGTCACTCTGATAGCTTTGTGCTTAATTTCATTTCTAAGAAAACCACCTTGAAAACATAAGCAACAAAACATTGTAATATGTTTATAATTGTAATAGCTGTCAGGATTTTAGTCACTCGCCCTTAGATATAAATTGTACCGTGATATTTTGGTGTTAATTTCAAACTCATGAGTTTTGTTTCCTGTTTTTATGCTGGGTTTGTATTTGTCTTTAATCTTTAAGGACATTTGGATTGGCAACTGAGAACCACATTGTTTATTTTCTCAAAATGTAATTTTTCTAGATGAGTTTTACGGGCCTGGTATTCTCATTACATCAGTTCTTACAGTGAACCTGCTGACCCCACAGAGCTGTCCAGGGAGATTTTGGTTTAAATAATTCAGATGCCATTGTTCTTTGAGCCAGCCCGTCTTCTGGATGAGTAGCTCAAGCTTTCCAAACAGTTCCCTTGCAACCTGTTTATCAGTTGTTCTGAGGTGATGGATTAAAACCAATTTCGTAAAAATGAGTGAACAGTGATTCATGAAAAACACTGTTATCATTGGCATTTGGTCATAACATTGAACTACATAAAATGGATAGGATTTTAAAGGGGTTATGTAAGTTTTTTTATTCATCTAAATATTTTTCTTTAACAGTATGATTCATCCAGCCTTCCAGCTTTGCTCTTCAAAGCAAGACCCCTTTTAAGAGCCGAAAATCATCTGCAAAATATCAACTATCAACTAGAGAATCTCCTTGACCAGAAATGAGCCGTCTACTAAGATGTGCACATTTAGGATTAGTCTCATGATACAGTTTTAGAAGGTAACAGGCAGTATACATTTTTGCACAAAGAAGAATGGGAAGAAAACCTGAACATTATTACTATTAATTTGAATTGAATTTTTATTGTTATAACATTCTCAGCTAAGTTTAAAAGCAGGAAACTGTCTTACTGTTCAGACTGTATGTATGACCTTGAGCTTGTCACCAGAATTTAATATTGCTTTGTCATTAAAATTAAATGGCTAGGTATAGTAATTTTAGAGGCCATAATTAACTTTTGTAGTTAACACCAAGTACTAAGTTTTAAAATGTTTTACAACGTTGACACCTCATCAGCCCTTAAACATCCAAAATTAAGCTGATGGGAACATAGTTAATCACATAAGGAGAATTCTACTGAATTTTAATAAGCACACTGGAGCTAACTTTCAATAAAACTGGTTTATTTCAGTACATAAGATTTGGAAGTAAAGTGATAAATAAAACAGCTGATACAACAGGCCTCTTTAATAAGTTACTGTAATTTAACGGTACTGAATCTGCCTTCATGTAGATTACAGCCTGGTTATGTCAGTGTCCATAATTAGCTACTCCTGTAAGACTTCTGTTAGTAGTTCATCAGGAATTTCATCCATCCCATTATAAGCGAGAAGACTGTTCTCTGCAGCTTCTGCTAATTCAGCATCTTCTGTAGCCTCCAAAATGTAAGTATCATCAATGCCATTATCCCAGTCGGCATCGGAAAACGCCCCTTTTGACGACACAGAAGATGATGGTCCAGTGTGTGCTGTCATATCTGTTGTAAACTCCTCTTCCTGTAGTTCCAAAGAGGAGGGAGAACAGAGTAGGGAGAAAATACCGATTATTCAAAGAAACGTGTGATAATTTCACCATACAGTCGATCTATACTGAATTAAGGTATTCAGTTCAACTGATGCTAAACACTGGATGGTACTGTCTCCAGTGCAGCCATCATGGGCTCATCATTTGTGGGACACTCACAAAACTCCAAATTGGAAATGCCTGCTGCTCCTGTGGTACGTTCTTTGCAGTGTACACAGATGGGGCTCCACAAAGGCAGACCGATACTCTTTAAAAGTGGATAGTCTATAGTCTAGCTGAAGGCAGACTGGTGTCTGCTATCTTAACAGACTACCTTCTCTAATTTCTTGATAGTTTTAAAATTAACATGGATTGAAAAAAGTTTGACAGTTATCTGAAAAGTATGACTGGATTTTGAGTATTAAACAGTATTAACATGAAATTTCCTGAATAATTTCACTATAGATGTATATGGATGTTCTTATTCTCCAGCTACATGCTTGAGTATTAAGAACTGAAGGGTTCCGATGTCTGCTCTTACTCCCCAGATTCACTGGCTTGCTCCTAACGTCCAGGGTGCTGGTGTTAGGTGGGGTCTCCAGGAGGCAGGTGCTGAGATCAGAGGGGATGGCAGTCGTGCTCTGTGGCTCCTTCTACCAGGGACACAGTGGCCCAGGGAGCTGCCGTGAGTCCACAGCACCTTATCTGGGACTGTCCAGCTTCCAGAACTGTGAGATTTATTTTTAAGTCACTCAATCTGAGGTACTCTGTTATAGCAGCCTGCAATGCCGAGGACAAGATTCATTAAAAATAACGTGTCACGTGTACAGTGGCAGGAGAAAACAAGTGTGGCCAAGTGTTTAAGAGCGAATCTAGAAAAAAGGTGCACAGGAGGGTTCCTTGTTCTGCAGCATTGCTGCAGGTTAAAACTCTCACTGCTACAGAAAAACAGGCGAATATCAGTAACACTGGAGTTTAGCTTAAAATACTAAAACAGTAAAATAAACCTATTACTCAGTTTTTAAGTAAAAACCTAAATTAAATCCAAGCAGTGGTAATACTGTACACCAAAGTACTTAAAATCTAGTGTTTTCAAGGTTATTACTGGATTAGCAGGGGGAAAAAAAACCTTTTAGAAACCCACTAAAGCCACAGCCACTTATCAAAATAACACTTCAAATAAACAAGGATGAAATATTCTCAGAGATGAAGTCTGGTTCTTTGAAAATACTCAACCTAGTAATTTACCAGAGACTGGCAATCAGGTATTATGTCCATCCAGCTCCTATAGACCAAGGAGGCTTCTACCATTTCAGTATAAATTTTTTCAGGAGAGACGTTTTTAAAGTTGAATACAAGTACTTATTTTAACACTATAAGCAAAAGGCTGATAGATGTGGGGGGGGGGAGTGTAGAAGAGTACTTAATACAAAGTTCTTGTAAAATACTAGACCTCATATTAAAAGTAAACAGTAGTTATAGGCAATCCATAATAGAAACATGGAAATCTGAATGTTAAACTATAAATTAAAACACTTGAAATACCACTTTATGTCTACCAGCTTGGTACAGGTTAAAAGGTAAAAATAAATGGCAAGTGGAGGGTAGCCTAATTTCCTATCATTTTCATGGAGAACAATTTGGTAATACAGAAAATGACAGTTTAAATATACTATTAACTTTGGAAGCTGCAGACCAAAACATTTACCTGAGTGGTGAAATCATGAGAATGATTTTTCCTTTTGCGCTTTATGTATTTTGTAATGTTTTTCTACAATGAATGTGAATTACTTGGGTAAGTAATATATGTTTTTTTCAAAGAAAACTGTTGGTTTGGCAATCTGGTAATATCTACCAAAGTAGATATCCTTTGACACAATTCTAGAAACCCTAGAACTATTCTAGAAATTCTTTCTAGATATAAAGAAAATGTTTTGATACACTTTGTAAAGCAAAAAACTAGAAACTAAAATATCTGAAACTGGTTAATAGCTATCTACACAATTTCTTATACAGCAGTGGGAAAAAATGAGGCTGATGGCAGATGGGTGCTGAGGTGGAACAATCACTGCAGCACGTTCCCCAGTGGGAACAAGGACCAAACCGTTTAGACAATGCCTGGACACCATCAGCTCCTTGAACCACTGTACCAAGAACTAGTTAGCAACCAGAAGGAAACTACAAACTGCACTTACCTCTTTGAGAAGAAACAGAAGACACACTTCAGCAGGTAGTGGAAAGCCTGAATCAGAAAGACAGTAGAACTGTTTTATATAGAATCTAGTTTTTCCTTTCAGTAAATGTAAAAATTAGTAACTCACAGTCAGATTTGAAGTTTTCTGCTTTGCAGACAGGGTCATGACATTTTTGATACCAAACTTCATTTTTCAGGTCAACCAAAATCCTTTACATTTAAAACAAAAAGTAAAAATTACTACTTTCCAGACAGGATAAAAAGCAAAATTCAGTTACATGCCATTTACAAGAGAGATGCCTAAGACTTAAAGATAGATAAAAGAAAGTAAAAGGATGCAGACATATCTGGCAAACGATGTTTGCCAAAAATATGAACTTTGGGGCAAAAATTACATACTGACCAAAGTTTCTCCCAAGAAGATTAAATTCTCAACGTGTTCCCACCAATTAAGAGATCTTCAAAATATGTGAGCAAAGCTTATAGAACTTCAAGCGTAAACAAATATTCAACCATAATTTAAGATAGAAAACATTCTTTTAATAATTGATACCAAACAACCTCCCCAAAACTTAGAATATCGAAAATCTGAGAATTTAAAACAATTTTAAAAACTGACTATGCTAAGTACAGTATGAACCATTAAATTTATAAGTACTCATTCACACATTCTCTGACCACCAGATTAGAAATAAGCAATGAAAAGAACTGAAACTCAAAACTTAGAAATTTAAAACATTTTTCTTAATAACCAAGTGACTCAAGGAAAATTCATGATGGAGATTAGAATATGCTTAGAGCTGAAATGAACTGAAATTACATGTTGAAATAGGTGAGGGGACTTCCCCGGCAGTGCAGTGGTTAGGATTCCATAGTCTCACCCCCAAGGGCCCAAGTTCAGTCCCTGGTCGGGGAACAACAATCCCACAAGCCTCACAGTGGGGCCAAAAATAGATAATAAAATGTGAAACTGAGCTAAAGTGATCTTTAGAAAGAAATATAGAATCTTTAGCAGTAACACACATAATTTAGAAAATGAACCACAATAAATCTTAAAAGGCAGAAAGTAATAAAGAACAAAAATTTCTAAATGAAGACTAATAAAACTCAAGATTAACCAAAAAGATATAAAGACATAAGTGGTATTAGAGATATAACTACAAATATAAAATATATACATTACAAACTTTTTCTAGTAACGGTGAAAATTTTCATAGAATAGACACAGTACTAGATAAAAATATACCAAACCAAGCAGAGTTATGGAAAACCCAAACAATCCTATGACCAACTAGTATTTTTTTGTTTTACATAGTTTAAAATCTTCCCACATTTCATAGAAAAGAAACACAAAATGGCTAACTATGTGTCTGGGACATTTACCAAGGAGAGAAAAATGGACTGGCAGCTCAGTCTAAGGCCCCATAAACATTCCAATAAGAGACTTCCTTAACAGACAGACAAATGCTACAGTTTCCAAACTGCGCTGAAGTGCCCCAGGGTGATGCAGGATATTTCTTACTTGCAGGGGAGAGGGTGACCCCTGATATCTGTCAGGCACCTCGCAGCCACTTGCTTGTAACTCTCAGGCTCAGTATGGCGTCACCCTTCTCCATTCCTTTCAGTGATGTCCTGTCTCTGTAGAGCTGGGTGTTTGGTACTGGTGGTGGTGATAAAAAGTAGCATACATGTGGAATGAGATGTGATGGTGAGGCTGGCAGTGTCCAGCCTGAACCCAGAGTTTGAGTTTATGCATGCAAGGTTCAAAAGGACACACAGCCCATTAATAAGTGTACTTAAGAGCCAACAGGTCCAAACTTCCAAGTATAAGTCAATGTGATATATTACATATTTGTAAACTGGTAAATCTTAAAAGTTCTCATCACAAGAAAACAAAAATGTAACTATGCATGGTGATGGATGTTAACTAGCTTACTGCTGAGATCATTTTGCAGTTGTACATAGATATCAAATGTTTTACACCTGAAGCTAGCTAGTATAATGTTAAATGTGAATTATATCTCAATTTAAAAATGAAATACTTTGTTTCAGTTGATATTGTTTTTTCAAAGTGCTACTAAATTATCAGGGCAAATATTAAGTTGCTTGAAGCTAATTAATAAGTATAGGTATTTCTTTTGTCCTTGGAGCAATGTGAAAAAGTTAAGATACTAAGGGCACCATGAACTGAGACAGTCTGGGAACCACTGGGCCAAGTGGCAGTTTGCCAAGCTGAGCGTCCTTGTCTATAAACAGTGCTCTTGGCAGGAGGTCTCTGATTGCTGTATATGGTAAACAAGCCTAGAGTCTGAGTTTATAAGACAGGGTTCCCTGCACGCATCACACATGCTACACAACCATGAATGTAAGGCACATGGCCCCTAACCTCAGTGTTCCCCGCTGTGCAGTGGCTGCTAGCGCCTGCCTCGGCTCGCAGCTAGAGTTAGAGAAGGCGTCCAGGGCAGCAAGGACATGGGGAGCCGCACCTGGTGTCCCAGGCCTGACTCTGCTTCCTTATGCCTTTAAAACTACAAGTAAAGCTTACCACTGGGTAAGATCTCCGATTTGGATAAGGGAGATCTGACGATCAAATCCTCAAATTTATTAGTAATCAGGGAAATTCAGATGAAAACCACAATACCATTTAAACTCACCAGATTAGCAAAACAAATTTTAAAAACCTAATGATAGTAAAATTTTGATAAGAATATGGGGCAGGACAAAGTCTGAAAACACTGCTGGTGGGAATATCAAGTAGCATGACCATTTGGGAAAATAATTTATCTAATAAAATTAAATACATGCATATTCTATGACACAGCAATTCTAGTTTTAGAAATGCACTTTGAGAAACTTGCATATGTGTGCCAAGTGATACATACAGTCTTTGTAGCTTCACTGTTTACAGTAGCAAGCCAAATGTCCGCAGCAGGACAGCAGATGAACCGGTCTACTTGCATATCCAGTGAGGAAGACAAGCAACAGCTAAACCTCATGAATATAATGTCGCCCAAAAAGCAAGTCAAAGGACCGATTTACCATAAGATTAAAAATATAAAATGAAATATTATGTTGTTTGGCGATGCAAGCAAATATGGAAAAAACTATAAAGCGGGAAAGATTACCACAAAATTCAGGACAATAGCTATTATCTCTAAAGAATCTGTACCTGGGCCCACAAGGTATTTCTGAGGTTAAAAGTGGTAGATACGGCAAGTATATGCACATATATATATACACACACATGATGCATTTCACACTTAAAAGGAATACATTGGATAATAATACAACCTGTAATTCTTCAGAAAGAAAGAACGTAGCAACCCGAGAATCTCAAAGTTAAATAATCATTATATAAAATGACTTTCTGGCAAACATTCATGAACAGAAAAGACTAGGAAGATACACCAAAATCACAACCATAGTTCAGGGACTACAGGTGGTCTTTGCCTTTGTGTTTTTCTGTACAGATTTGTGCACTGAGTCTTTTAAAAAAATTTTTTAACTGAATTAATCTATGTATACATTATAGCACTGAATCATAATATCTAAGATGTTCTCCAGCTTTTTAACAAAAGTTTCATGATCATTTTCTCACGCCTGGCCCATGTGCTGTAAAAGCTTTATATATTGAAGTCTGAGCTTTGATATTAGGTACTGGCTGGTGGTTTAGTTGCTAAGTTGTGTCTTAACTCTTGCAATCCCATGGACTGTAACCCACCAGGCTCCTCTGTCCATGGGATTTCCCAGGTAAGAATACTGGAGTGGGCTGCCATTTCCTCCAGATGTTAGATATTAAAACATAGAAGTTCTGCTCACATCATAAATGATAATGACTTTCTATTTTATCCCTATTCTGAATATTTCCTTATATGATGTAAAATTCTACTTCTGGTCTTACCGCATCCTTTATTTTCTCTTATTTTGCCAGGGGTATTTAAAAGACAACTCCAAAAACAAGGCTTTGCATATACAGCAAGCATTCAATAAAGACTGGTCTCTTCTGGACTATTTGTCTTGAACATGTTAACATAACCTTTAACTCTAATTCTTAAACCCTAACAGAGTAGTTTCTTTCTTGTCCAAATTTGCTCATGTTTGATTTAGACTCTGTAGGTGTCAAAGGCCAATGGCTACTGGCTCTCATTTCTTTCTAGCCCCACTCAATTCTGCTGTAGTTTCCTCAAGATTTCACTATTTAAGGGGTTATTTTACCAAATAAAGTACAAATAAAGATGATATGTGCTGAGGCAAGGTAATAATTAAGATATTCAAAGTTAAATATTAAGAAGCACAAGCCAAATAAAAGTTGTATGAGTTAAACTAAATCTATTATAATAAAATCATTTTTACATTTTCATCTTAAATTATAAACACTTTATAATACTGGTTAAATACAAAGAACTCATTAACAAGCAGTGTTACTTACATGATATTATTACTCCTGTGGGCTCTTCCAATGTTTTCACACCAGCGGTATTTACAAATGTCATAAACCAACAATTCTTCAGGGAAAAAGTAGTTCCATCGCCGAATCCCTGAACCATAAATAATGCTGCTAAAGGTACTATTACTGTATCATATAACAGTTAATAAAGAATAAAATTATCTTTACCTCCTTTAATGCCATTTTTATTCACCAGTGAGAGAACAAATTGATCAACTTCAGGGTAAGGTGAACACTGAAAACCTTCAATGGTTTCTACTGCAACAGAAAAGTTAATTATAAATCATAACAGCTAAAAGTGAGTTAAATTTTGATCTAAGTTGTTCAGTACAACTGTGTTTTGCAGCCTACTCTTGCCAGTTTTTCATTTTTTTTGCTTCTCTGCAGTTTGTCTTTTAATCAGTTGTGTATTCTCACAAGGAAGCAGGTAAAATGGAAACCTCTCAAATCAAATTGTAGCTAGTTTTCATAAAAAGCATTTAGAATCACTTCAGTTGCTTGCTTTACTCTGCTAAAGAGAAAAACAGCCCCTTACAGCTGGGAGCTGGCCTGGAGCTCAGCCCTGGTGTTCTCCCATTAATCATAAACTGCTTCACAGAACTTCAGCATCATATAAGGTCACTCTGTGGCCACGACAATTGAGGACAAGAATGAAGACCACTCTGTAATCATGTGTGAACAAAGACAAAACATCAGCATTTTCCAAACCACAGAAAGGACCAAACCCCAGCCTATTTTGTCTCAGTAGCTGCTCCTCCTTTACCAGCTGTGGCTTTAGGCAACCCCTGTGGCCAGCCGCCTTTCTAAATAAGATTTATCAAGATACTTAAACCATAAAACTGTCACTGACAGCACCCAACTCAAAAAACAAGCCCACTCTTCCTTGGAGACTCCTCAAGGCATCTAACTCAAGCCTGGATCCTATAAGAAGTCCTTTCTAACGCCCCTTTTCTGAGATGCCCATTTCCTGTGGTGTGCAGTCTCCACCGAGGGGACCAGCGATAAACTCACTCATCACAGCACTTCGCCAGCGTCCTGTAGCTGCGGAGCACTAGCGTCTTATATTTTCTTTCTACAACTCTAAGGATAATTTAAAATCTTTAAAGACAGTAATCTACTTAAAGACCAATTCCACTTACAAAAATAGTAGACATAATTAAATTTCAGAAAATATATTAAAGCAGAAATGAGAGAAATAAACTTCAATGTCTAGAAACAACTGTTAAACAGAAGAAACCGTAAACAGAGAAAATGCTATCCATATTTTTAAAACAGACTTGTGGTCACACCTCATATAACAGAGCCTTCTCTCAGCATCTTAGTGGGCACTTCCCACACTATCTGGGCTTTATAGACCCAAGTCAAACGGCCACGGAGCATGTAGCAGTGTGTGGCCAATCCAGTTCTGTTGTCTCTTTAAACTGTCAGTCTCACTCTTAGAATGATAGCCTAAAGTGTGTGTATAAAGATATTTGCCAGAGAGTTTAAAGATCTTAGAAAAAGACATTTTCTTCAGTAAAGGAATGAGGAACATAGATTTCGTGAAAAACCATATGGCCATTAAAAGAATGCAGAGGCTCTTCGTGTGCCGGGAATGCAGGGAGGCTCTACTGGGCTAAACAGGAAACTTAACAGCAGTGACCCATCTTTGTGGGCAGAGGAGTGAAAAGATCTTTAAGATTTTTCATTTTAATATGCGCTTATTTTAGACAACCTACATTATTTTCATACTTTTCCCCAAAAACACTATAAAGTGAAAATTAGTAAGCTTTAAAATACATCTTTTTTTTTTTACACTTTCCATTTTGGAGAGAAATGCAGTTGTTCTGAACAGTACATATACATAAGATTTTGAAGAAAAATAGATTTTGCATCCTTAAATCTTCACAGCAGATTGTTTTCTTACACTCACCTGACGCACTGGTACGACTGAAACACGGAATTCGCTGGTTACTTTGAGGTGTGTCACATGTCAGAATTCGTAAAGCATCTGAGAATCTGAAGAAGAAAATGTGTACAGCAGAAAGTAATATTAGAGAGACTTGGCTGCTGAAAGGACACAATTTCAGACAGTCTCATAATACAATCCTTTGTTCAACAGCTAACTGTTCTAGGATGTTTATCCCGCACTTGCCTATAAAAACACCAATCCAACCCCTACAAAAAGACCAGTTTGGTGACCATTTATAGTATTTTCAACTGCAGAGTCAGAAGACTTGAGAAGTGCTGAAGCTAGAGAAGCCTCTGAAATTGTTAAATTTAAAAAGTCTGGATAATAGGAAGAAAAAGGGAGGAACAAAAGCAAAGGTAAAATAGCTTAAAAATTAACTGAAAAGAAAAACAATTCACAACCATAAAGAATTCGGCTTTTATTTCAGGAAGAACAAGACCTGGTATTTAGTCAGATACGCAATGACAACAAAAGTGACCTTGCTCAGTAGGGTAACCCTCTGCACTTCCTCTGTAAAGTACTGAAACTATGAGAGAAATGAGGTTTGGGAGTTGAGAGACTGCCTGTACTTCAGGCTGTTTTTAGATGCCAGCTGTGTTGCTCTTCCCATACACGGTAGAATGTGACCTTATTCTGGTGCCAGCGGTTGAGGAGCAATAATCATGTGATTGTCTAGAACCTCAGAGGTGACAGCGTTGACTGGCAACGTTACGTGCCGTGGCACCGGCCACGTGCCAGGCGCTGCCGTAAGCACACACAGTCCCATAAAGTAGATGTTAATATTATTTCCATTTTAAAGGTAAGGAAACGGAGATAGATGGTGATGTTACTTCTAAGATTTGTTACGAAAGTTCAAACAGTCCATAATATATAAAGACAACACAAATTCCCGCCCTCCTGAGCTACCACTTTCAAATGGACACTTGGACACAACTTTCCCTGTGCTGTGTGTCTTAAATATTTTTATTATAATTTACTTCTATGGAATTTCTCTTTAAAATTATATCTAAGAGCTGCAAAAAGGAGAAGGATCAGAACAAGTTACTTTAGCAAGGCAATTTATTCTGATCTTTAACCACATGTCTTAACAAAAATTGCCAGCCCAGAGTGAAGGGAAATGAAGGCCACATATTTCTATTGAAAGATGTCTTTCGCACTTCTTAAAATGACCAAAACATGAGAATTTAAAAGTTCAGTAATAGATGACAATAAATTAGAGTGTGTCAGTATAATAGAAAATTCTACAGAGAAATTATTGATAATTTATTGGTCAATTATTAATTTGACAAATATATAATGTTGGGCAGACAAAACAGGTGACATAATCATATAAATAATGATCCTAAGAAATATGTTTCAAGTGAAGGATCTATGTAAATTATATTTTTGTATGTGCATATATAAAAAGAAAATTGTATCTTTACAGTAATTAATTTCCAAATGCAATACGTTTTTTTTTAATCATTTTAGAGAACCTGGAAAATATATCAAAAAAATATAAATAGAAAAATAAGTTAAAAATAACTTTTACTATTATTTTCTAGTTAGTAGGCAAAAAGAACAGTTTATCTAGAATTTTAAGAACTTTTTTACTCAAAATATAGAAGCGTCACACAGCTCGCATTTTGGTAGTCCACAGTGCCATTCGTTGCTTATTAAGTATCCTGAACACACAGTCCTGCGCACCTGACGTTGCTG
>SJYC01135208.1:0-11557 GCA_006408675.1 Madoqua kirkii
TTCTCATGATGTACTCTGCATATAAGTTAAATAAGCAGGGTGACAATATACAGCCTTGACGTACTCCTTTTCCTATTTGGAACCAGTCTGTTGTTCCATGTCCAGTTCTAATGGTTGCTTCCTGACCTGCATACAGATTTCTCAGGAGGCAGGTCAGGTGGTCTGGTATTCCCATCTCGTACAGAATTTTCCACAGTTTGTTGTGATCCACACACTCAAAGGCTATGGCATATTCAATAAAGCAGAAGTAGATGTTTTTCTGGAACACTCTTGCTTTTTTGATGATCCAACGGATGTTAGCAATTTGATCTCTGGTTGCCCTGCCTTTGGAGAAGTAAATTTCAAACACAGCTGACTTCCAGGAAGTCTACTGACAACAGTAAATTGTCCTCACCCCCCTCCTTTTTAAAAAAAAAAAAAAAAGGAAAAACAACCTGAAACTTCCACCTCACGTAAGGTGCTAAGCTGCTGCAGGAATGTCAATCAAAAGGCCAATGGCAGCCCGCAGATCCCTTCCCTTCTGTGGCCATCACTGAAGTGCCAGCTGCTAAAATGAAGTTCAATCCCTTTGATTTCTAACTGAAGAAAAACCAAAAAAGGCATTTCATTGCACCTTCCCACATTCACAGGAAAATTATGTCTTCTCTTTCTAAAGAGCTAAGACAGAAGTACAATGTTCCATCCATGCCCATCTGAAAGGATGATGAAGGTGAGGTTGTACAAGGGCACTACAAAGGGCAGCACATTGGCAAAGTGGCCCAGGTTTACGGGAGGAAATACGTCATCTGCATGGAACGAGCGCAGCGGGAGAAGGCCACTGGCACAACTGTCCATGCGGGCACTCACCCAGCAAGGTGGTTATCACCAGACGAAAACTGGACGAAGACTGCAAAAAGATCCTCGAACACAAAGCCAAATCTCAGGAAAAGGGCAAATATAAGGAAGAAACAATTGAGAAGAAGCAGGAAAGAAGTCATCTTGTGTACAGCTTTCATTAAAAACTGTTAAAAAAAAAAAAAGTCAGTGGGAGTTCACATCCCACCCATCACAATGGCCATCTTTCCAACTCTAAAAACAGTCAATGCTGCCAGAGAAAGCTGCCTGGAGAAAAGAGTGCCCCTAAGCTGTCGGTGGAAACACACACTGGCAGCAGCCAGCAGAACGGAGAGGCCTCAAATGACTGAAATGAAACCGGTAAGACAGGCTCAGCCTAGAATCGGACTTTCCCACACCAGGGCCTGCATCCTGAGAAAACCTCAGAGCAAAAGGCACATGCGCCCCCAGGAACACTGCAGCGCCGCTTCCACTCGCCAGGACACAACCAGCGTCTCCAGCAGGGGATCAGAGCTCAAGCAGGACACGCCACTTAGAGGCAGTGGGCTGTTTCTCATTCCTGTCAAACCGCCCTGAAGTTACAGAATCACGACGCTGGGGGCCGCAGGGATGGGCTCATACACTAAGGCAGTCAGTCACGCAGAGGCAGCACGTGGTGCATGAGGAATTCTCCAGGTGAACGAAAAACAGACATACAAGGCAGCAAACTCACAATTCAAAAAGAGCGTCAGAAAAAGCAAAATCAGACAAGACGGTGCTGAAAAACGAACAAACCAGAGCGAAGGGCTGGAACCAATCAGGAGGTCAGTATGTAAATCGCTAAGAAATCAGTATCTGTAACAAATAATCCACGATTACCCTCTTCCTTCCTTCCTTGGACATATACAGCAATTCTGTACCTCTACAAGATAATCCACAAAACTTATCTCCTCTCTTCCTGCGTGGTATTCATAGAAAAGTGTCTCTGAGATAAATGATTCATAAGGACCTATGCTCACCGCTCTGCTCGAATTTCTAGGGCAGAAAGTTTGAGAAGACAGTAGAGCTAGCCCATTGAGAACATAATACCTGAATCAGGGGCTGTGCGCTGACAGCCCCCACAACATGGCAAATCCACTACAAGAGAGCATGCGCAAGACGGCAGAGAGAAGCAGGGCCTCCCTGCTCACCCCCGACCTCCCAGACAAGGGCTGCTCTCCCATCCCTGGAGACCCGGCAGGCTTGGGTCCCGCTGCTCAACGAAGGTGGGGTCAACACAGCTGGGCTCGGTGCCCCGGGGGGAACCCCTTGGGAGGGTCTACAGTGTGCCAGGTCTGGATAGGACAAGAGGCTGGTGTGGCATCAAGGCCTCAAGGATGCAAGCCGGCCTGCATCTCTCCTGTGCTGGGGATCCCAGCTGAAGCCTCCTTCCTGAGAGTGGAGCCTCCCAGCATCTCAGCACCCGCGGCAGTGTACTGTGGAGCCCGAACAGACTGGTCTGGATGGGGTGTCTGTGTGCTGCTTTAGGGGGAAAGAGCAGGTAGACTCACAGCCTTTCATGTTTGCTCAGGCACAGTCTATTCCAATTCACGCCCAGGAAGCCAACTCTCCCCACGGCTCTGGCTGCGGCAGGAAACAGAGGTGGCCGAGACAGTGCTCAGCCTCGGCACGGCTTCTGTGTTGCTGTTCAGTCGCTCAGTCGTGTCCGACTCCTTGCGACCCCATGGACTACAGCACGTCAGGCCTCCCTGTCCATCACCAACTCCCAGAGCTTGCTCAAACTCAGGTCTACCAAGTCGGTGGTGCCATCCAGCCATCCCGTCCTGTCGTCCCCTTCTCCTCCGGCCCTCCACCTTTCCCAGCATCAGGGTCCTTTCTAATGAGTCAGCTCTTCGCATCAGGTGGCCAGAGTATTGGAGCTTCAGCCTCAGTATCCGTCCTTCCAGTCCTTCAACACCCAGGGCTGATCTCCTTCAGAATGGACTGGTTGGATCTCCTTGCAGTCCAAGGGACTCTCAAGAGTCTTCTCCAAAACCATAGCTCAAAAGCACCAATTCTTTGGCGCTCTGCTTTCTTCTTAGTCCAACTCTCACATCCATACATGACCACTGGGAAAACTGTAGCTTTGACTATATGGCCCTTTTCAGCAAAGTAATGTCTCTGCTTTTTAATACACTGTCTAGGTTTTTCACAGCTTTTCTTCCAAGGAGCGTCATTTTATGGCTGCAGTCACCATCCGCAGTGATTTTGAAGCCCAAGAAAAAGTAAAGTCTGACACTGTTTCCATTTTCTGTAACTACTGCATCATCCCTGGTGCTCAAAGGACCGCATTCCACAGGACCTGGGTTTGGGTTAATGACAGCTGCCCTCAGGAAGCGTCCCGGGGCAGGTGCTGGAGAAGTAAATGCCAAACATAGCTGACTTCCAGGAAGCTAACTGCCAAAGGCAAATGTCCTCTCCCCTTTTAAAAAACCTACTAAACATCACAGCTTAGCTTAGCCTACATTAAACATGCTCAGAACACTTACATTAGCCTACCGCTGGGTAAAGCCATCTAACAAGGCCTATTTTATAATGCAGTGCTGAATATCCCATGTGACTTACTGAATAGCATACTGAAAGCGAAAAGCAAACTTGCCGTCCACAGACAGACCGGGTGCAAGTGCATTAGTCTCTCGGCCTTGGGAGCTACAGCTCGCCGTCGCCGCGCAGCTTCCAGAGCGCGACACACACAACACAAGGCCAAGAAAAGGTCAAAACTCAAAATTCAAAGTACGGTTTCCACTGAATATACCCCTTTTACATCATCGTGAAATCAGGAAGTAGAGAACAAAACTTAAGTGAAGCCATCAATAAGTCAGGGACCGTCTGTCTGAAAACTCTAAAGACTCCAACAAAAATCTGTTAGAATAAATGAGTACAACAAAGCTGCAGAAAATAAAATCGATGTATAGAAATCTGTGGTGTTTCTACATACTAATAACACACATCAAAAGAGAAATTAAGAAAACAATCCCATTTACAATTGCATCAAAAAGAATAAAATACCTAAGAATAAAATCTAACCAAGGAAGCGAAAGATCTGTGCACTGAAAACCACAAGCACATTTCTGAGCTACAGTGGGATCAGGTCCAGAACAGCCCAACAAAGCAGATAGCAGAACAGAGTCCCATGTATCTTTCATTTTCCAGTACACATTACTGTTTCCATTACATTGCAGTTCATTCAAGGTGCAAACAGTATTGTCTTCAAAGATGTAAATACCTTAATTATGAAATACTTTATTACTTAAAAAATGCTAACTATCATCTGAGCCTTCAAGTCATAGCAGTTAACATCAAAGACCAGTAATCATAGGTCATCAAAACAAATTTAATAACAATGAAAACGTCTGAAATACTGCAAGAATTACCAAACGTGAAACAAAGACACAAAGTGAGCAAATGCTGCTGGAAAAATTGAGATATTATTTCATAAAAGTTAATTAGTAAAAAAAAAAAATGCAGTATCTGCGAAATGTAATAAAACGAGGTACGGCTATTATACTTCTACATTCTTATAGCTGGTCTTCAGGGGTGCTGGGAAGACAGGCTATACATCAGGAACACTTCCCTATTCTCAGCCTGACTGGCCTGGTAACCTTGCTTATGGTTTAAACTCACTTTTCTTCAAGCTGTAGACACTGAAGCTCTCTGAATTGCTCTAACCATCAATGGAAAAATGCTGCTCTTAACTCTAAGAATAAAATCTAACCAAGGAAGCGAAAGATCTGTGCACTGAAAACCACAAGCACATTTCTGAGCTACAGTGGGATCAGGTCCAGAACAGCCCAACAAAGCAGATAGCAGAACAGAGTCCCATGGTATCTTTCATTTTCCAGTACACATTACTGTTTCCATTACATTGCAGTTCATTCAAGGTGCAAACAGTATTGTCTTCAAAGATGTAAATACCTTAATTATGAAATACTTTATTACTTAAAAAATGCTAACTATCATCTGAGCCTTCAAGTCATAGCAGTTAACATCAAAGACCAGTAATCATAGGTCATCAAAACAAATTTAATAACAATGAAAACGTCTGAAATACTGCAAGAATTACCAAACGTGAAACAAAGACACAAAGTGAGCAAATGCTGCTGGAAAAATTGAGATATTATTTCATAAAAGTTAATTAGTAAAAAAAAAAAATGCAGTATCTGCGAAATGTAATAAAACGAGGTACGGCTATTATACTTCTACATTCTTATAGCTGGTCTTCAGGGGTGCTGGGAAGACAGGCTATACATCAGGAACACTTCCCTATTCTCAGCCTGACTGGCCTGGTAACCTTGCTTATGGTTTAAACTCACTTTTCTTCAAGCTGTAGACACTGAAGCTCTCTGAATTGCTCTAACCATCAATGGAAAAATGCTGCTCTTAACCAGCAAGAGCTCAATACCAAATCAGGTTTAGGTTGCCAAATGGAAGCTCAGCTGAATTAGGGGTGCTGACTGGCCTGCTGCGGGTAACCTAACGGGGCTGAGGTCTCACGCAGCGTTTCATACGTACACCCTCGGATTCAGCAAGCAGAAAGGGGCAGGGCAGAAGAGGCACGGCTGCAGACGCCTGGAGCGGTCGCAGCAGGAAGCTGAGGAGGCAGGCCCTGCAAAGCTCCTTGGCGCAGAACAGCCAGCCTTCCTCTGCCCACCGCATGTCACCGTTACACTGTACCTGTTTTTTATAGGTTATTTCATCTAATTGAACCTGTCAGCAGTGCTGGAGACTGCGGACCCAACTGTGCCCCTGTGAGCACTTCAGAGCAGAGGCTTGCAATCCTATCAGACAAGATTATCTCTGGGATGAGGGAGACAAATACTGGCCACAACCACCCTCCTCCGGAGCCCAGGCCAGCCTGTCTGTGGGTCCCCCAGGCCCTCTCTGAGATCTCAGCCCAGAAACCTCCGAGAGTTCCAGCACCTGAGCTCACGGATCCTGCTCGTGACCCCGCTCTCACTGAGGGGCAGTGCTAGGGGTGAGAATCCTAGGCGAGTGACAAGCGGGCACGGAGAGGTACCTCAGAGCAGCACACAGCTCCGTCTAACAGAAAGTGGTCAAGTCCACGTACCTAGATCCACGAAAAGACGCTTTTCTCCCATGTCATTCTTCACTATTAAAAACGAAAGATCAGGACTGCTTTGCTGAGCCGACCCCAGCCTCCCCAGTTTCTCTGAATTCGATGTCCAGCTCTCTCCTATGTCGTTATTTGTGGACATTTTACTAAAGCAAGTTCCTTGTTCACTTGCTGTTTCAGAAAAACGGGTAAATTCACGGCCTGTCGTCTCTGGGGTCATAACATCATCTTCACTGGCAATTAAGTGAAAAGCAGGCTGCAAGATTTTTCGCACAAAATTACCTAAAGGAAAAATAAAAAGGTTAATCAAATTCTTTTCTGCAAACCATACCAAGATCTAGGCGCAGAGCCACATGTGGCAATTTTACACAGTAAGGCTTCTATTTTTGATTTCTAGTTTTAAGGTTGAGTAGTTACAAATTGTAACACGTCTCCTATGTATCCTTCCTCTTCTGTAATCTTTAACTTTTTAAACTCCCTTTCACAAGGGAGCTTGTGTAATTATGATCAAATCTCAGAAGGGAAGGTTAACGTGAGATTTGTCACTGTTGCTAGTGTGGGCCTGGGTATAATGCTCTGTCACCAAAAACACTCTTTGATGAATACAAACTGCATAGAGTTTACATTCAACTCAATGACTAAAGAATTTTATTTATTAGTAAAATAAATAAAACAAGGCTTATATGTGTGAACAGTGTTCTACCAAGCTCTGCCATATTCTTCTGATCAGGACGTCAGCAAACTTCTCAGAACTTGCTTCTCTCTCCTTCACCTGCCCTGACATCCCCAGGAACCCTGACATTCACAGCCACCAGTTTAAGGTTCATGCTCCTCCTCCCTTCTTCTATGTGGCCATGAGCTGGGTTGTGGTCCAAAAACTAAAATCCAGAACCAAAGCAAGTAAGTACATTTACTGCATGTCAAGGTTTCTTCTAAGAGCTCTAAGTATCAGTAGTGGTATCTGTACCTAGAAAAGATGGTATGACAATCCGGAGCCTCTTTAAACTTTCATATATTGTTTATACTGCAAAAATCAAGTAAAGAATTTGGTTAGGCTGTTTCATGCGTAGCAACAGTGGACAAATGCACTACTATAAGAAAAACTAAACTTTAATCTTTAAAGCTGGTAGTCTGGGTTTGTTACTTATTGACCAGACAGCGTGAACCCTTAAATTACAAGACACACAAGCTCTAAGTTCAAAATTCCTCCAAATTAGACTCAATTAGTTCCTTAATCAAAGGAACAAATTCACTATCTTGTATAACACTAAGCATCAAAATGAAAGCAAAAGCATTTGATGCTTGCAATCATATCAGACAAGATTATCTCTGGGGTGAGGGAAACAAATACTGAGTAAAAAAATAAAATAAAACCATGCTATATCAGAGGACAATAAAGCAAAAAACTGATAAAGTCAATTTTCCTGGAAATGTTCAAAAAATTACACCTACGTGACACAAAGAACACGTGGTTACTGAACCAGCTGTAATCATGGTATATAAAGGACAGTAAAGCAATAAATGATAAACTCAATTTTCCTGGGTATCACTTGACAGTCCAGAAGGCGTGGCTGCAGACTGGCTGTGAAGGCCCTGCTGAGCAGGTCGGGAGGCCTCTGACCTGCGGCACGGAGCCAACCGGGCCAGGCTGGGACCACGGTGGGGCCACCTTAATGCCAACACGGGCTCCGCCAACGGCTCTGCCCTCTGCTGCCCTTCCCTGGGCTGCGTCTCCCTCCCCTCATCATTCACATGGGGACTACTGGCTGGGAACATATCAGCCCCTCATCGTTCACACGGGGACTACTGGCTGGGAACATATCGGCCCTAGAATGCCAGGCTCTGTGGCAGGCTGGCAGCAGAGGGCTTCAGGCAGACCAGATCTGTCCGTCCCGCTCACAGCCTGTGCTCTTACACTAGGCTAATCCCCCTTTCCGCAAGGCTGACAACAGGGAATAGAAATGTCACCAAGAGATACACCAAGAGAGAGGAACCCAAGTGGAGAGCTGGGGTTACTTCACAGTCTCTGCACCTCTGGTTCTGGCCACTCGTAATGCTAGAGGATCCAAGCCTCAGACGGCACCCCACTTAATCACCTCGACTGTCTCTCACCCTCGCCACGCTAGATTCCCACTGCTCCCCACATCAGTCACAAGCTCGTCTCTGTACTTTTGCCTATGTTGTTCTGACAGTAAAGCCTTTCTTATTTTAGTCTATATGATGGAATTTGCTTTCAAGTCCAGCTTGACTGTCAGCTGCCTTGAGAAATTCACTGTAGCAGAGACTGCTAATTATCTGGCCAAGTTCCCTTCTCCCCTTCTTCCCCAGCAACAAATTTCAATCTTTAGCCTTGGGGCTAGGAGTCACAGAGCTGACTGTGAGGAGTAATTAGGAATCAAAGAAATGTCCTGCTGAGGGCTCCGTCTCCACACCCTGACAGCAGAGCCCACCTAACATGCAGTCATTCATTCAACAAATGTTACATCTCTGCTGTATCTTATTAATGTTATTGATAAAGATATTATTACCTGATAAGATCTGGAAAACAACAGTGGGTAAGAATCAATCCATGCCCTAAAGAAACATTAACTAGAAGGAAGAAAACAAAACAAAAAACAAGAAATTACCTTGAAAGGCAGTGGACGCTTTGACGTAACAGGTCCTGGGTGCGCTCTGCAACCCAGATGGCACACAAACCAAAGCCTTCGGGTCTGAGAGGTAACAGACACGCTTCTCAGATGACAGTACCGACACTGAATCTCAGCAGACCAAGCGAGCTGGCCAGAGAGTGGCGACAAAAGGGCAAAGCACAGGGAGCAGGGGGCAGGTGGGAGCTGAGTGAAGGGCGGAGGAAGAAGAGCCAAGCGGCTGGAGACGAGGCCAGCACCCCGTGGGCCTCACCTTGCAAACCAGAGCCTCTGCACCTTTCCCTGAAGGCAAGGAATGGTCTGGAGCAGTTCCAGGCACACACGTGGTGTGACCAGAGCACTCTCGCTGTCAGCCTGGAGGGAGGGAGGGAGAGCACCTCTGCTGAGTGACTGGGAGGACGCTCACACCACTCAGAGACACGTGTCACGGGAGAAGGAGCAAGTCTGGAGGAAAAGACGAGGGGTGTGGTTCAAGACATGCTGAGTTTGAAGGGTGTGTGGGGATGTCTACCGTGAGACCAATCTTGGCTGCAGATAAGATTTGAGAGTCATCAACACACAAATGGGAACTGAAGCCATGATCGTGGATGATCATGAAGGTCACAGACAGAATGAAAAGGACAAGGACAGACTGGATAATTACTAATACCCAAGGGATGAAAGCTTGGATATTAACAAGTGTTGACTCTAGAGAAGCAGGGCAAAGGCTAACAGTTTTGCCAAAAGAACACACTGCTCACAGCAAACGCCCTCTTCCAACAACACAAGAGGCGACTCTACACATGGACATCACCAGACGGTCTTAACTGAAATCAGATTGATTATATATTCTTAGCAGGTGAAGATGGAGAGGCTCTATTCAGTCACCAAAAACAAGACTGGGAGCTGACTGTGGCTCAGATCATGAACTCCTTATTGCCAAATTCAGACTTAAATTGAAGAAAGTGGGGAAAACCACTAGACCATTCAGGTATGACCTAAATCAAATCCCTGATGACTATACAGTGGAAGTGAGAAATAGACTTAAGGACTAGATCTGATAGAGTGCCTGATAAACTATGGACGGAGATTCATAACACTGAACAGGAGGTGGTGACCAAAACCATCCCAAAGAAAAAGAAATGCAAAAAGGCAAAATGATTATCTGAGGAGGCCTTACAAATAGCTGTGAAAAGAAGAGAAGTTAAAGGCAAAGGAGAAAAGGAAAGATAAAAGCATCTGAATGCAGAGTTCCAAAGAACAGCAAGAGGAGACAGGAAAGCCTTCCTCAGTGATAAAAGATGAAAACAATAGAGATCTCTTAAAGAAAATCAGAGATATCAAGGGAACATTTCAAGCAAAGATGGGCTAAGGACAGAAATGATATGGACCTAACAGAAGCAGAAGATATTAAGAAGAGGTGGCAAAAATACACAGAAGAACAATACAAAAAAGATCTTCACGACCCAGAAAACCACAATGGTGTGATCACTGACCTAGAGCCAGACATCCTGGAATGTGAAGTCAAGTGGGCCTTAGGAAGCATCACTACAAACAAAGCTAGTGGAGGTGACGGAATTCCAGCTGAGATATTTCAAACCCTAAAAGATAATGCTGTGAAAGTGCTTCACTCAATATGCCAGCAAATTTGGAAAATTCAGCAGTGACCACAGGACTGGAAAAGGTCAGTTTTCATTCCAATCCCAAAGAAGGGCAATGTTAAAGAATGTTCAAACTACCGCACAATTGTACTCATTTCACATGCAAGGTAATGCTCTAAATCCTTCAAGCTAGGCTTCAACAGTATGTTAGCTGAGACTTCCAGATGTACAAGCTGGATTTAGAAAAGGCAGGGGAACCAGAGAACAAAGTGCCAACATCCACTGGATCATAGAAAAAGCAAGGGAATTCCCACAAAGTATCTATTTCTGCTTCACTGACTGTGCCAAAGCCTTTGACTGTGTGGATCACAGCAAACTGGAAAATTCTTAGAGATGGGAATGCCAGAGCACCTTACCTGCCTCCTGAGAAACCCATATGCAGGAAAAGAAGCAACATTTAGAACCAAGCATGGAACAATTAACTGGTTCAAGACTGGAAAAGAAGTATATTTAGGCTGTATACTGTCACCCTGCTTATATAACCTACATGCAGAGTACGTTATGGAAAATGCCAGACTGGATGAAGCTCAAGCTGGAATCATGATTGCCAGGAGAAATATCAGTAACCTCAGATATGCAGATGACACCACTCTAATGGCAGAAAGCAAAGAGGAACTAAAGAGCCTTTTGATGAAAGTGAAAGAGGAGAGTGAAAAAGCTGGCTCAAAAACTC
Organism: Madoqua kirkii; assembly: GCA_006408675.1. Lineage (NCBI taxonomy): Eukaryota > Metazoa > Chordata > Mammalia > Artiodactyla > Bovidae > Madoqua > Madoqua kirkii. The sequence continues at coordinate 10,888 of SJYC01135208.1, forward strand.
AGCTTTCAGAAAACTAAGATCATGGCACCCAGTCTCATCACTTCATGGCAAATAGAAGAGGAAAAAGTGGAAACAGCAACAGACTTAATTTTCTTGGGCTCCAAAATCACTGCAGATGGTGACTGCAGCCATGAAATTAAGAGACGCGTGCTCCTTGGAACAAAAGTGCCGGCACCTTGGATGAAAATTCTGACAAACCTAGACAGCGTATTAAAAAGCAGAGACATCACTTCGCTGACAAAGGTCCACACAGTCAAAGCCATGGTTTTTTCCAGTAGTCGTACATGGATGCGAGAGTTGGACCATAAAGAAGGCTGAGTGCCAAAGAGCTGACACTTTCAAACTGTGGTCCTGGAAAAGACTCTTCAGAGTTCCTTGGACAGCAAGATCAAACTAGTCTGTCCTAAAGGAAATCAACCCTGAATATTCACTGGAAGGACTGATGCTGAAGTTCCAATGTTTTGGCCACCTGATGTGAAGAGCTAACAAAAACCCTGAAGCTAGGAAAGATTGAAGGCAGGAGGAGAAGGGGGCAATGGAGGATGAGATGGTTGGATGGCCTCACTGGCTCAGAGAATATAAGTTTGAGCAAACTCCAGGAGATAGTGGGGGACAGGGAAGCCTGGAGTCCGTATGATCTCAAAGAATCAGACATGACTGATCAACTGAA
>SJYC01135209.1:0-16886 GCA_006408675.1 Madoqua kirkii
ATCAATAAGTCAGGGACCGTCTGTCTGAAAACTCTAAAGACTCCAACAAAAATCTGTTAGAATAAATGAGTACAACAAAGCTGCAGAAAATAAAATCGATGTATAGAAATCTGTGGTGTTTCTACATACTAATAACACACATCAAAAGAGAAATTAAGAAAACAATCCCATTTACAATTGCATCAAAAAGAATAAAATACCTAAGAATAAAATCTAACCAAGGAAGCGAAAGATCTGTGCACTGAAAACCACAAGCACATTTCTGAGCTACAGTGGGATCAGGTCCAGAACAGCCCAACAAAGCAGATAGCAGAACAGAGTCCCATGGTATCTTTCATTTTCCAGTACACATTACTGTTTCCATTACATTGCAGTTCATTCAAGGTGCAAACAGTATTGTCTTCAAAGATGTAAATACCTTAATTATGAAATACTTTATTACTTAAAAAATGCTAACTATCATCTGAGCCTTCAAGTCATAGCAGTTAACATCAAAGACCAGTAATCATAGGTCATCAAAACAAATTTAATAACAATGAAAACGTCTGAAATACTGCAAGAATTACCAAACGTGAAACAAAGACACAAAGTGAGCAAATGCTGCTGGAAAAATTGAGATATTATTTCATAAAAGTTAATTAGTAAAAAAAAAAAATGCAGTATCTGCGAAATGTAATAAAACGAGGTACGGCTATTATACTTCTACATTCTTATAGCTGGTCTTCAGGGGTGCTGGGAAGACAGGCTATACATCAGGAACACTTCCCTATTCTCAGCCTGACTGGCCTGGTAACCTTGCTTATGGTTTAAACTCACTTTTCTTCAAGCTGTAGACACTGAAGCTCTCTGAATTGCTCTAACCATCAATGGAAAAATGCTGCTCTTAACCAGCAAGAGCTCAATACCAAATCAGGTTTAGGTTGCCAAATGGAAGCTCAGCTGAATTAGGGGTGCTGACTGGCCTGCTGCGGGTAACCTAACGGGGCTGAGGTCTCACGCAGCGTTTCATACGTACACCCTCGGATTCAGCAAGCAGAAAGGGGCAGGGCAGAAGAGAGCACGGCTGCAGACGCCTGGAGCGGTCGCAGCAGGAAGCTGAGGAGGCAGGCCCTGCAAAGCTCCTTGGCGCAGAACAGCCAGCCTTCCTCTGCCCACCGCATGTCACCGTTACACTGTACCTGTTTTTTATAGGTTATTTCATCTAATTGAACCTGTCAGCAGTGCTGGAGACTGCGGACCCAACTGTGCCCCTGTGAGCACTTCAGAGCAGAGGCTTGCAATCCTATCAGACAAGATTATCTCTGGGATGAGGGAGACAAATACTGGCCACAACCACCCTCCTCCGGAGCCCAGGCCAGCCTGTCTGTGGGTCCCCCAGGCCCTCTCTGAGATCTCAGCCCAGAAACCTCCGAGAGTTCCAGCACCTGAGCTCACGGATCCTGCTCGTGACCCCGCTCTCACTGAGGGGCAGTGCTAGGGGTGAGAATCCTAGGCGAGTGACAAGCGGGCACGGAGAGGTACCTCAGAGCAGCACACAGCTCCGTCTAACAGAAAGTGGTCAAGTCCACGTACCTAGATCCACGAAAAGACGCTTTTCTCCCATGTCATTCTTCACTATTAAAAACGAAAGATCAGGACTGCTTTGCTGAGCCGACCCCAGCCTCCCCAGTTTCTCTGAATTCGATGTCCAGCTCTCTCCTATGTCGTTATTTGTGGACATTTTACTAAAGCAAGTTCCTTGTTCACTTGCTGTTTCAGAAAAACGGGTAAATTCACGGCCTGTCGTCTCTGGGGTCATAACATCATCTTCACTGGCAATTAAGTGAAAAGCAGGCTGCAAGATTTTTCGCACAAAATTACCTAAAGGAAAAATAAAAAGGTTAATCAAATTCTTTTCTGCAAACCATACCAAGATCTAGGCGCAGAGCCACATGTGGCAATTTTACACAGTAAGGCTTCTATTTTTGATTTCTAGTTTTAAGGTTGAGTAGTTACAAATTGTAACACGTCTCCTATGTATCCTTCCTCTTCTGTAATCTTTAACTTTTTAAACTCCCTTTCACAAGGGAGCTTGTGTAACTTATGATCAAATCTCAGAAGGGAAGGTTAACGTGAGATTTGTCACTGTTGCTAGTGTGGGCCTGGGTATAATGCTCTGTCACCAAAAACACTCTTTGATGAATACAAACTGCATAGAGTTTACATTCAACTCAATGACTAAAGAATTTTATTTATTAGTAAAATAAATAAAACAAGGCTTATATGTGTGAACAGTGTTCTACCAAGCTCTGCCATATTCTTCTGATCAGGACGTCAGCAAACTTCTCAGAACTTGCTTCTCTCTCCTTCACCTGCCCTGACATCCCCAGGAACCCTGACATTCACAGCCACCAGTTTAAGGTTCATGCTCCTCCTCCCTTCTTCTATGTGGCCATGAGCTGGGTTGTGGTCCAAAAACTAAAATCCAGAACCAAAGCAAGTAAGTACATTTACTGCATGTCAAGGTTTCTTCTAAGAGCTCTAAGTATCAGTAGTGGTATCTGTACCTAGAAAAGATGGTATGACAATCCGGAGCCTCTTTAAACTTTCATATATTGTTTATACTGCAAAAATCAAGTAAAGAATTTGGTTAGGCTGTTTCATGCGTAGCAACAGTGGACAAATGCACTACTATAAGAAAAACTAAACTTTAATCTTTAAAGCTGGTAGTCTGGGTTTGTTACTTATTGACCAGACAGCGTGAACCCTTAAATTACAAGACACACAAGCTCTAAGTTCAAAATTCCTCCAAATTAGACTCAATTAGTTCCTTAATCAAAGGAACAAATTCACTATCTTGTATAACACTAAGCATCAAAATGAAAGCAAAAGCATTTGATGCTTGCAATCATATCAGACAAGATTATCTCTGGGGTGAGGGAAACAAATACTGAGTAAAAAAATAAAATAAAACCATGCTATATCAGAGGACAATAAAGCAAAAAACTGATAAAGTCAATTTTCCTGGAAATGTTCAAAAAATTACACCTACGTGACACAAAGAACACGTGGTTACTGAACCAGCTGTAATCATGGTATATAAAGGACAGTAAAGCAATAAATTGATAAACTCAATTTTCCTGGGTATCACTTGACAGTCCAGAAGGCGTGGCTGCAGACTGGCTGTGAAGGCCCTGCTGAGCAGGTCGGGAGGCCTCTGACCTGCGGCACGGAGCCAACCGGGCCAGGCTGGGACCACGGTGGGGCCACCTTAATGCCAACACGGGCTCCGCCAACGGCTCTGCCCTCTGCTGCCCTTCCCTGGGCTGCGTCTCCCTCCCCTCATCATTCACATGGGGACTACTGGCTGGGAACATATCAGCCCCTCATCGTTCACACGGGGACTACTGGCTGGGAACATATCGGCCCTAGAATGCCAGGCTCTGTGGCAGGCTGGCAGCAGAGGGCTTCAGGCAGACCAGATCTGTCCGTCCCGCTCACAGCCTGTGCTCTTACACTAGGCTAATCCCCCTTTCCGCAAGGCTGACAACAGGGAATAGAAATGTCACCAAGAGATACACCAAGAGAGAGGAACCCAAGTGGAGAGCTGGGGTTACTTCACAGTCTCTGCACCTCTGGTTCTGGCCACTCGTAATGCTAGAGGATCCAAGCCTCAGACGGCACCCCACTTAATCACCTCGACTGTCTCTCACCCTCGCCACGCTAGATTCCCACTGCTCCCCACATCAGTCACAAGCTCGTCTCTGTACTTTTGCCTATGTTGTTCTGACAGTAAAGCCTTTCTTATTTTAGTCTATATGATGGAATTTGCTTTCAAGTCCAGCTTGACTGTCAGCTGCCTTGAGAAATTCACTGTAGCAGAGACTGCTAATTATCTGGCCAAGTTCCCTTCTCCCCTTCTTCCCCAGCAACAAATTTCAATCTTTAGCCTTGGGGCTAGGAGTCACAGAGCTGACTGTGAGGAGTAATTAGGAATCAAAGAAATGTCCTGCTGAGGGCTCCGTCTCCACACCCTGACAGCAGAGCCCACCTAACATGCAGTCATTCATTCAACAAATGTTACATCTCTGCTGTATCTTATTAATGTTATTGATAAAGATATTATTACCTGATAAGATCTGGAAATACAACAGTGGGTAAGAATCAATCCATGCCCTAAAGAAACATTAACTAGAAGGAAGAAAACAAAACAAAAAACAAGAAATTACCTTGAAAGGCAGTGGACGCTTTGACGTAACAGGTCCTGGGTGCGCTCTGCAACCCAGATGGCACACAAACCAAAGCCTTCGGGTCTGAGAGGTAACAGACACGCTTCTCAGATGACAGTACCGACACTGAATCTCAGCAGACCAAGCGAGCTGGCCAGAGAGTGGCGACAAAAGGGCAAAGCACAGGGAGCAGGGGGCAGGTGGGAGCTGAGTGAAGGGCGGAGGAAGAAGAGCCAAGCGGCTGGAGACGAGGCCAGCACCCCGTGGGCCTCACCTTGCAAACCAGAGCCTCTGCACCTTTCCCTGAAGGCAAGGAATGGTCTGGAGCAGTTCCAGGCACACACGTGGTGTGACCAGAGCACTCTCGCTGTCAGCCTGGAGGGAGGGAGGGAGAGCACCTCTGCTGAGTGACTGGGAGGACGCTCACACCACTCAGAGACACGTGTCACGGGAGAAGGAGCAAGTCTGGAGGAAAAGACGAGGGGTGTGGTTCAAGACATGCTGAGTTTGAAGGGTGTGTGGGGATGTCTACCGTGAGACCAATCTTGGCTGCAGATAAGATTTGAGAGTCATCAACACACAAATGGGAACTGAAGCCATGATCGTGGATGATCATGAAGGTCACAGACAGAATGAAAAGGACAAGGACAGACTGGATAATTACTAATACCCAAGGGATGAAAGCTTGGATATTAACAAGTGTTGACTCTAGAGAAGCAGGGCAAAGGCTAACAGTTTTGCCAAAAGAACACACTGCTCACAGCAAACGCCCTCTTCCAACAACACAAGAGGCGACTCTACACATGGACATCACCAGACGGTCTTAACTGAAATCAGATTGATTATATATTCTTAGCAGGTGAAGATGGAGAGGCTCTATTCAGTCACCAAAAACAAGACTGGGAGCTGACTGTGGCTCAGATCATGAACTCCTTATTGCCAAATTCAGACTTAAATTGAAGAAAGTGGGGAAAACCACTAGACCATTCAGGTATGACCTAAATCAAATCCCTGATGACTATACAGTGGAAGTGAGAAATAGACTTAAGGACTAGATCTGATAGAGTGCCTGATAAACTATGGACGGAGATTCATAACACTGAACAGGAGGTGGTGACCAAAACCATCCCAAAGAAAAAGAAATGCAAAAAGGCAAAATGATTATCTGAGGAGGCCTTACAAATAGCTGTGAAAAGAAGAGAAGTTAAAGGCAAAGGAGAAAAGGAAAGATAAAAGCATCTGAATGCAGAGTTCCAAAGAACAGCAAGAGGAGACAGGAAAGCCTTCCTCAGTGATAAAAGATGAAAACAATAGAGATCTCTTAAAGAAAATCAGAGATATCAAGGGAACATTTCAAGCAAAGATGGGCTAAGGACAGAAATGATATGGACCTAACAGAAGCAGAAGATATTAAGAAGAGGTGGCAAAAATACACAGAAGAACAATACAAAAAAGATCTTCACGACCCAGAAAACCACAATGGTGTGATCACTGACCTAGAGCCAGACATCCTGGAATGTGAAGTCAAGTGGGCCTTAGGAAGCATCACTACAAACAAAGCTAGTGGAGGTGACGGAATTCCAGCTGAGATATTTCAAACCCTAAAAGATAATGCTGTGAAAGTGCTTCACTCAATATGCCAGCAAATTTGGAAAATTCAGCAGTGACCACAGGACTGGAAAAGGTCAGTTTTCATTCCAATCCCAAAGAAGGGCAATGTTAAAGAATGTTCAAACTACCGCACAATTGTACTCATTTCACATGCAAGGTAATGCTCTAAATCCTTCAAGCTAGGCTTCAACAGTATGTTAGCTGAGACTTCCAGATGTACAAGCTGGATTTAGAAAAGGCAGGGGAACCAGAGAACAAAGTGCCAACATCCACTGGATCATAGAAAAAGCAAGGGAATTCCCACAAAGTATCTATTTCTGCTTCACTGACTGTGCCAAAGCCTTTGACTGTGTGGATCACAGCAAACTGGAAAATTCTTAGAGATGGGAATGCCAGAGCACCTTACCTGCCTCCTGAGAAACCCATATGCAGGAAAAGAAGCAACATTTAGAACCAAGCATGGAACAATTAACTGGTTCAAGACTGGAAAAGAAGTATATTTAGGCTGTATACTGTCACCCTGCTTATATAACCTACATGCAGAGTACGTTATGGAAAATGCCAGACTGGATGAAGCTCAAGCTGGAATCATGATTGCCAGGAGAAATATCAGTAACCTCAGATATGCAGATGACACCACTCTAATGGCAGAAAGCAAAGAGGAACTAAAGAGCCTTTTGATGAAAGTGAAAGAGGAGAGTGAAAAAGCTGGCTCAAAAACTCAGCTTTCAGAAAACTAAGATCATGGCACCCAGTCTCATCACTTCATGGCAAATAGAAGAGGAAAAAGTGGAAACAGCAACAGACTTAATTTTCTTGGGCTCCAAAATCACTGCAGATGGTGACTGCAGCCATGAAATTAAGAGACGCGTGCTCCTTGGAACAAAAGTGCCGGCACCTTGGATGAAAATTCTGACAAACCTAGACAGCGTATTAAAAAGCAGAGACATCACTTCGCTGACAAAGGTCCACACAGTCAAAGCCATGGTTTTTTCCAGTAGTCGTACATGGATGCGAGAGTTGGACCATAAAGAAGGCTGAGTGCCAAAGAGCTGACACTTTCAAACTGTGGTCCTGGAAAAGACTCTTCAGAGTTCCTTGGACAGCAAGATCAAACTAGTCTGTCCTAAAGGAAATCAACCCTGAATATTCACTGGAAGGACTGATGCTGAAGTTCCAATGTTTTGGCCACCTGATGTGAAGAGCTAACAAAAACCCTGAAGCTAGGAAAGATTGAAGGCAGGAGGAGAAGGGGGCAATGGAGGATGAGATGGTTGGATGGCCTCACTGGCTCAGAGAATATAAGTTTGAGCAAACTCCAGGAGATAGTGGGGGACAGGGAAGCCTGGAGTCCGTATGATCTCAAAGAATCAGACATGACTGATCAACTGAACAACAACTAGGGATTAAAGAGAGAAGAAATATCCAACTAAGCAAACAAAATGGGAAGATAATGAGTCCTTGGTACACAGCACACTAGGCCACTTGACCTTGTGTTACCCTACTCTAACAATTAGACCTTGATTTTTATGCCACTCCCTTAATAGCTATGTTCATGCCTTTGCCCTTGGTACCCTTGAAATTGTCAGATAGTTGTTCTGAATGCATTACCTGTTACCTGAACTTTAATCAGTCACCTGCCTGCCCTACCTCTGCTAAGACATATACTCAGGAGTTTGACTTTTATTCAGACCTTGGTTTTCAGTATTTCTTTCAGCCTATTTGTTCTCCTGTGCACTGATTTCACTTATATCTGGGCCTGTACCCCTAAATGTCCAGTCCTGGAATTAATCCTCTGGTTATACTTTCAGGGTTATACATCTAGACTTCTCCCCACCCTAACATTTGACCTGGAACAACAAACAAGGCTTCATGAGTGTGGCCTGGAACTCAAGCCCAGCCCTCATGTATTAAAGGATAAAGCAATGTTAAAATGCTAAAGCAAAGGTCAGAAATCCCAATCTGAGGCATCACAGGTAAGACCTGAATTGCGTCTCTCCTGCATTACCCAGAAAACTTCTGAAACAACTCTTCTTGAAATAAAAACCAGGCCTGTGGCATGCACGACCACTCCAGTATCCAAAGCAAGAGGTACCACTGCCAAGGACATCCTGAGTACATGAATTCATCTCAGCTGTGTCAGGCACAGAAGTAAGTCTAGAACTAGAGGCAAATAGTTAAAACATGAAAAATCATGATTTATTTTTTAGGATAGGTTAATTAATGACCATTAAAAATGTGACAAATATAAAACTTTAGGAAGAAAGGAAAATATAAGTTTTCGATGTAACTGCAACTTAAAACAGTTCACTTACCAACATGAATATTATCTTTAAACGCCACATCATGGAGTTGAAATATTAAATGGCGGCTAAATTTTTCCTCGGTGCTAGAATCCAAGTTGAGAACATCTTCAGCTGAACAGTTAACTGTATAAAACTCTTGAAGTGCTTTGCAAACATGCTGAGAATGCAAGGAAAATTAATTAAACTTTATTTTTAATTGGTTTTAAAATTTTTTCATAAGCAAAATTCAAATCTTAGTACAAATAAACCTAACCTATTTTGATATCAGATTACATAACAATTTGTTGAATTACTTTACTGAAATATGTATATTTAAATTACTACACATTTATGTTCAAAAATTCATAGGCTCTCAGGATTAAAGGCCTCTCAAGATTCAAATAATTTACCTTATATGTTAATCTCTAAAATCAAAATAAAAATATTTAAGTAGCTCTTTAAATATTATCTATAAGTTAAAAAGTCACTAATTCAGCTGTTTATAATTTTAGTTTTCAGAAAGTTCCTCATGTACACTAAGCCCAACTCTACCTCCAAGAACAAGGCCTCCAGGGCTAGATAATGATAATAAAGACAGTTATGCATCACAGGAAAGTAGCGAGCACAGGGTCAGGAGGACACGACTAGCAATAAGACCAGAAACAACATCAGGAAGCAGGAGACAGGGAGTGAGCTGAACACCTAGCGTTTCCACGTGATGCTGGGAAGGAAGCCCAGCGACCCCAAGAATGAGGTGAGGCCCAGAGCTCAGGAAGGATCCCGGAGGAACAGCCTCAGAGCCGTGGAGAACAGGTCAGCAGCGGGGAAGGGCTGCGGGAGCCCCCACCCCGGCCATGGAGCAGAGATCAACCAGGCCCTAGACTACCAGAGGACTAACCCTAGGGAGGATCAAACAGTGAGAACCACTTGAATACAAAGGAGACCACTTGAATACAAGACCCAGTATCACCCAACCACCAGGAGCATCCTGTGCGGGAAATCTCATCTAAACAACAAACAAAACAAAATACAAACCCAATCACCAGCAGACAGGATTACCACCTCATTCAGCCTTGCCCATCAGAGGAAAAACAAACGAAAAAACAACAAAACACTCAGCACAAATCTCACCCTATAGGAAGCTTACACAAACCACTGGACCAACCCCAGGAGGACAGAAACCAAAAGGAAGAAAGAATTCAGCTGTGAAGCCTGGGAAAAGGAGATCTCAAACACAATAAGTTAAAAAAAGAAAAACGAAAAGGCAGAGAAATACTACACAAATGAAGGACAAAGTAGAAACACAGAAGTCCAAACAAATGAAGAGGAAACAGGCAAACTCCCTGAAAGAGAATTCAGAATAATGATGGTAAAGACGATCAAAAACCTTGAGAACAAAATGGAGAAAATACAAGAATCAATTAACAAAGACCCAGAAGAATTAAAGAATAAACAACAGAGACAAACAACACAGTTACTGAAATTAAAAATACTCTGGAAGGCATCAATAGCAGAAATCTGAAGCAGAAGAACGAATCAGTGAGCTGGAAGATAAAATGGTGGAAGTAACTTCTGAACAGCAGAATAAAGTGAAAATAACTGAGGATAGTCTCAGAGACATCTAGGATAATATCAAACGCACCAACCTAGGAATTATGGGGGTCCCAGAGGAAAAGAAAAAGAAAGGGTATGGGAAAATTTCCCCAACGTGGAAAAGGAAATAATAAATCAAGCCCAAGAGACACAAAGAGCCCCATACAGGATAAACCCAAGGAGAAACACATCAAGACACATACTAATCAAACTAACAAAGACTAAACACAAAGAATGTTAAAAGCAGCAAGGGAGAAGCTACAAGTAACATACAAGGGAAACCCCATGCATTTAACAGCTCATCTTTCAGCAGAAACTCTGCAGGTCAGAAGGGAATGGCAGGATATATTTAAAGTACTGAAAGGAAAAAATCTACAACCAAGATTACTGTACCCAGCAAGGATCTCATTCAAAATTGATGGAGAAATAAAAAGCTTTTCAGACAGCAAAAATTAAGAGAATTCAGTACCACCAAACCAGCTTTACAACAAATGTTAAAGGGACTTATATAGTCAAGAAACACATGAGAAAGAAAAAGACCTATAAAATCAACCCCAAACAATTAAGAAAATAGCAAAAGGAACATATATATCAATAATTACTTTAAATTTAAATGGATTAAATGCTCTAACCAAAAGACACAGACTGGCTGAATGGATACAAAAACAAGACCCATATATGTGCTGTCTATAAGAAACCCACTTCAGACCTAAAGACACATATACATTGAAAGTGAGAAGATGGAAAAATATATTCCATGCAAATAGGAAGCAAAAGAAAGCTGGAGTAGCAATCCTCATATCAGACAAAACAGACCTTAAAATAAACAAATAAAGATTACAAGAGATAAGGAAAGACACTGCATAATGATCAAGAGATCAATCCAAGAGGAAAAGGTAACAACTGCAAATATCTATGCACCCAACATAGAAGCACTTCAATACATAAGACAAACACGAAAAGACACAAAAGGAGAAACTGACAGTAACACAGTAATAGTAGGAGACTTTAACACCCCACACACACCAACGGACAGATCATCGAAGCAGAAAATTAATAAGGAAACACAAGTCTTAAGTGATATATTAGATGAGATGGATCTCATTGATATCTTCAGGGCATTCCATCCAAATGCAGAATACACCTTCTTCTCAAATGCTCATGGAACATTTTCCAGGATAGATCACATCTTGGGTCATAAAACAAACCTCAGTAAACTTAAGAAAACTGAAATCATATCAAGCATCCTCTGTGACCACAATGCCATGAGACTAGATATCAATTACAAGGAAAAAACTGTAAAAAACACAAACACATGGAGATAAAACAATATGTTTCTAAATAACCAACTGGTTACTGAGGAAATCAAAAGGGACATCAAACAATTTCTAGAAACAACAACTCAAAATCTATAGGATGCAGCAAAAGCAGTTCTAAGAGGGAGTTTAGAGCAATACAATCCTACCTCAAGAAACAAGAAAAACATCGAACAGACAAGCTAACTTCACATCTGAAACAACTGGAAAACGAACAACAACAACAACAAAAATTAGCAGAAGGAAAGAAATCATAAAGACCTAAGCAGAAATAAATGAAAAAGAAACAACAGTAAAGATGAATAAAACTAAAAGCTGGTTCTTTGAGAAGATAAACAAAATTGACAAACCTTTGGCCAGACCCATCAAGAAAAACAGAAGCGTCAAATCAACAAAATTGGAAATGAAAAAGGAGAAGTTACGACAGACAATGCAGAAATACAAAGGATAAGAAACTATTATGAACAACTATATGGCAATAAAATGGATAACCTGGAAGAAATGGACAGATTCTTAGAAAAGTTTAATCTTCCAAGACTGAACTAGGAAGAAACAGAAATTACGAACAACCCAATTACAAGCACTGAAATTGAAACTGTGATCAAAAATCTCCCCAAAAACAAAAGCCCAGGACCAGATGGCTTCACAGGAGAATTCTATCAAACATTTAGAGAAGAGCTAATGCCTATGCTTCTAAAACTCTTTCAAAAAATTGCAGGAGGAACACTTCCAAACTTATTTTACGAAGCCACCATCACCCGAAGCCACCATCACCCTGATTCCAAAACCAGACAAAGACAACACAAAAAAAGAAAACTCCAGGCCAATATCACTGATGAACATAGATGCAAAAATCCTCAACAAAATTTTAGCAAACAGAATTCAACAACATATCAAAAAGCTCATACACCATGATCAAGCTGGGTTCATTCCAGGGGTGCAAAGTTTCAATATATGCAAATCAACCAATGTGATACACCATATTAACAAACTAAAAGATAAAAACCATATGATAATCTCAATCGATGCAGAAAAAACCTTTGACAAAATTCAGCACCCATTTATGATTAAAATTCTTCAAAAAACCGGCATAGAAGTAATCTACCTCAACATCGTAAAGGCCATGTATGATAAACCTTCAGCAAACATTATTCTCAATAATGAAAACTGAAAAACCAATACAGCATTGTAACGTAGAATAAAGTATTAAAAAAAAAATTCTAACCAAGTGAAAAAATAAATAAATAAATAAAGCAAAAAAAAGGAAAGAAAAAGAAAACTGAAAGCAGGAACATGATCAGGAACAAGACAAGGGTGTCCACTTTCCTCACCATTACTCAACATAGTTCTGGAAGTCTCAGCTATAGCAATCAGAGAAAAAAAGAAATAAAAGGAATCCAGATCAGAAAAGAAGTAAAGCTCTCGCTGTTTGCAGATGACATCATACAAAGATAGTATCAGAAAATCACTAGAGCTAATCAGTGAATTTAGCAAAGTTGCAGGATACAAAATCAATACACAGAAACCACTTGTGTTTCTATATACTAACAATGGAACTCAGAAGGAGAAATTAAGGAATCAATCAATGGTTGTTCACCATTGCAACAAAAAGAATTAAATATCTAGGAATAAACTTACCTATGGAGACAAAAGAACTGTACACAGAACATTATAAGACACAAAAGAAATCAAAGATGACATTAACAGATGCAGAGATATTCCATGTTCCTGGGTAAGAAGAATTACCAAACACAGTCTATAGATTCAATGTGATCCCTATCAAATTACCAACGACATTTTTCACAGATCTAGGACAAAAAATTTCACAATTTATATGGAAACACAAAAGACCCCTCACAGCCAAAGCAGTCTTGAGAAAGAAGAATGGAGCTGGAAGAATCAACCTTCCTGACTTCAGATTATACTACAAAGCTACAGTCATCAAGACAGTATGGTACTGGCACAAAAACAGAAATATAGACCAACGGAACAAGATAGAAAGCCCAGAAATAAACCCATGCACCTAAGGGTGTCTTATTTTTCACCTTATGTTTGACAAAGGAGGCAAAAAAATACAATGGGGCAAAGACAGCCTCTTCAATAAATAGTGTTGGGAAAACTGGACAGCTGCACGTAAAAGAATGAAATTAGAACACTTCCTAACACCATACACAAAGATAAACTCTATTAAAGACCTAAATGTTAAGACCAGAAACTATAAAAACTCTTAGAGGAAAACAAAGGCAGAACACCTGATGACATAAATGAGGGCAAGATTTATGACCCACCTCCTAGAGGAACAGAAACAAAACCAAAAGTAAACAAGCGGGACCTGATTATACTGAAAAGCTTTTGCACAGCATAGGAAACTATAAGCAAGCTGAAAAGACAACCCTCAGAATGGGAGAAAATAATAGCAAATGAAACAACTGACAAAGGATTAATTTCCAAAATATACAAGCAGCTCATCCAACTCAATACCAGAAAAACAAACAACCCAATTTAAAAAATGGGGAAAAAAGACCTAAACAGACATTTGTCAAAAAGACATACAGATGGCTGACAAACACATGAAAAGATATTCAACATCGCTCATTATTAGAGAAACGCAACTCAAAACTACAATGAGATATCACCTCACGCCAGTCAGAATGGCCATCGTCAAAGAGTCTACAAACAGTAAATGCTGGAGAGGGTGTGGAGGAAAGGGAACACTCTTGCACAGTTGGTGGGAATGGAAATTAATACAGACACTATGGAAGACGGTATGGAGACTCCTTAAAAAACTAGGAATAAAACCCCCATATGACCCAGCAATCCCACTCCTAGGCTTATACCCTGAGGAAAACCAAAACTGAAAAAGTCACATGCATCCCACTGTTCATTAAAGCACTATTTATAATAGCTGGAACATGGAAGCAACGTAGATGTCCATTGTGTCCATTGACAGATGAATGGATAAAGAAGTGGTGGTACATATACACAATGGAATATTACTCAGCCATAAAAAGGAATGTATCTGAGTCAGTCCTGAGGTGGATAAACCTAGAATCTATTATACAGGGTGAAGTCACAAAGAGAAAGATAAATATCATATTCTAATGCACATATACAGAATCTAGAAAAATGGTACTGAAGAATTTACTTACAGGGCAGCAATGGAGAAACAGAGAACAGGCATAGACACGGGGAGAGGGGAGGAGAGGGTGAGATGCATGGAAAGACTAACACGGAAAGTTACACTGTCACATGTGAAATAGACAGACAACGGGAATTTATTGTGTGGCTAAGGAAGCTCAAACAGGGGCTCTGTATCAACTTAGAGGGGTGGAATGGGGAGGGAGATTTAAAAGGGAGGGGATATATATATACCTATGGCTGATTCATGTTGAGGTTTGACAGAAAACAACAGAATTCTGAAAAGCAATTATCCTTCAATAAAAATAAATAAATAAATAATAAATCGGAAAGACCTAGGTTTGAGTTCTAGCTTTGGCACTTAACAGATCTGTCACTTTAGTCAAGTCCAAACCTAACATTCCTCAACTGCAAAATGGGATGATAGAACCCAACTTTTCGGGTTGTTGTAAGAAGCAAAGAGAAAAATGAGAGTACAGAGTTGGCCCAGTGCTTGGTACGCATAACTGCGTAAAAGCATTGGCTGTTCACCCACTGGATGGGTCACTTATGAAGCCTCAGTCTTCTCTGTTGCAAAATGGACATACTAAGAACCATCATGCAGAGTTATCTTGGGGTTAGACTCCAATGGTGGTAGTGATTTAGTTGCTAAGTGTGTCTGACTCTTGGGACCCTGTGGACTGTAGCCTGCCAGGCTCCTCCATCCTGGCATTCTCCAGGCAAGAATACTGGAGTGGGTTGCCATTTCCTGCTCCAGGGGATCTTCCGACCCAGGGACTGAACCCATGTCTCCTGCATTGCAGGTAGATTCTTTACCGAGTGAGCTCTGAGGGAAGCCCTAGATACCTAATAGTTAAGCAATACATTGTGTTTATTAATGTTATTTTGATATTCTTATAGCATGCCGTCTTCCGCCAGCCTCTCTGATCCTACTCTTCTTCAGTATATTTTTTGAGAAGGCCTCAATTTCCTTACCTACATCAAATTCCCCCATATGCTCTACCTCGAGCTGTAGCACTTACACAGCTGCTATTTTATATTAACTTGTGTGAAATTTTTGCTAAGTTTCCTCTATATTTCAGAGAATCTCTTATCTGTTCTCTCCTGCTTCTGTAGTCATTGAACCCTGATTATGGATAGATACAATAGCATCCACAAAAAGGACCACGTTTCCCAGACTCCCTTGCAGTAAGGTGGGGGCCGTGTGACCAAGTTCTGGACAACAGGATGTGAGCTGAAGGAAAATATTCCACTTCTACATTACAGTCTGAAAGCTGAGGGGCATACTCACCCTTTCCCATTCTACGGACTAAAATGCAGATATAGGGGTGGTGAGCCTTCTTGGACAATGTAAATAAAGGCATCTTAGGAAGAGCAAAGCAACAAGCCTCACCTCTAATACAATGGAGTCACATCCAGGTGTTACGTGGGAGAGAAATAACTTTCTGTCTTGTTTATGCCATTTTAGTTTTAGGCCTTTATTACAGCAGTAAACCTATCCTAACTTATTATCCTCCATTACACGATAAACTCCACAAAAGCAGAAATCGTGCCTCTTTGGGCTAACCACTGTATTCCCAATTAGCCACACTGACAACAGTACAGAGTGAAAGGATTTTGATAAATTAATAAAATGGAGTTTTGAACTTTGGAGCTCTACAGAATCAGTTCAGTCGCTCAGTCGTGTCCGACTCTTTGCGACCCCATGAATCACAGCACGCCAGGCCTCCCCGTCCATCACCATCTCCCAGAGTTCACTCAGACTCGCGTCCGAGTCCATGATGCCATCCAGCCATCTTATCCTTGGTCGTCCCCTTCTCCTCCTGCCCTCAATCCCTCCCAGCATCAAAGTTTTTTCCAATGAGTTGATTCTTCGCATGAGGTGGCCAAAGTACTAGAGCTTCAGCTTTAGCATCCTTCCTTCCAAAGAAATCCCAGGGTTGATCTCCTTGCACTCCAAGGGACTCTCAAGAGTCTTCTCCAACACCACAGTTCAAAAGCATAAATGTAATAATTCTGAGGTAATAAAAATACTCATTATTCCCTTAAGTTCTCTTTTCCAAGTTAAATTTACAATAAAATTTATAATCTATAAAAGTTTTAAATCACTATAAATGGCACCCCACTCCAGTACTCTTGCCTGGAAAATCCCACGGATGGAGGAGCCTGGTGGGCTGCAGTCCATGGGGTCGCTAAGAGTCGGACACGACTGAGCGACTTCACTTTCACTTTTCACTTTCTGGCACTGGAGAGGAAATGGCAACCTACTCCAGTGTTCTTGCCTAGAGAATCCCAGGGACGGCGAGCCTGGCGGGCTGCCGTCTATGGGCTCACACAGAGCTGGACACAACTGAAGCCCCTTAGCAGGAGCAGCAGCAGCATTGTACACCTGAAACTAACATAATACTGTAACTTAGCTATAACTCAATTTTTACAGTTTTTAATTTATTTAAATATTTAAATTGTAAAATCCAGACGTTAAAATATATGATTATTTGAGTGGTTACCTATCAACAGTTTTATAAAACACTTTAAGCACCAGAATTCACTCCATTTGGCAGAAGCTACTTACTGAAATTGTCAGTTACTGAATCAAAGGGCATTATATATTATCACTAGTTATGATTAGCCAGTTACTTATCAACAATCTGTTGTAACAGTTAATCTAACATACTTCCTCACAGAGACTCTAAAGGAAAAGTACTTACTGGATTATAAGCTTGTTTCAAAGTAAC
>SJYC01135210.1:0-10251 GCA_006408675.1 Madoqua kirkii
AATTTCTGTCAGGTCAAAAATTCTCATACTATTTTTATCCAAATTTTCTTGAATTTTATCTCGGAACTCAATTTTTACTGTAAAAATTACTTCATTTGATATTCAAAATCAACTGTAATGTAAAAGGATATATAAGAAACAGAAAATTTCCAAACTGCCACTTTTCTCAGTTTTTTTAAATTGGATACAGTAATATTATGAAATATACAAGCATAAACTGAAACTTCCTCCTTTTCAGAGGTTTACTCTGAGGAGTGCTATTAAGAAATCAAAGTCAAAAGTGCAAGTAACAAGAAAAACAAGGAGAAACACTGAACCTATGTTACATGGGCTGGATTCATTTAATTCTTTTAATGACTGAATGACGAAAAGATATACAAGTAGGTATAAGGAGAAAAACCTGAGTCTGAAATTTACCTCAATGAGTAACGCAACCATCTTTTTCCCATCAGCTCCTGGATTGGCAAGTTTGTTAAATTCCAAATCAAAATAAAGCTTGCACACAGCATTTTCAGGAATGACTTCGTAGCAGTGTAAGAGATTTCTTCTGAATTGAATAATTCAAGATTGTTAGGCTTGTATCTCATTCTTTTTAAATCGTAGAAGCTGCTCTTGTATCTCAAAATAGCATATTAACTGTGATTTAATGACATATAACTATGACATTGCGAAGACAAGATAAAATGAACAACTGCTGACCCCAAGTTTATGGATCACAGTATCAAGAGTTTCCATCAAACAAGATATAGTAATCACATTCTGTAACACTACTTAATGAAAATACAGTCTAACTTCATACTGTTATTTATTCACAGATGATTTTTATATCAGACATCACTTTTACATTTGCTTTGATATTACCATGAAGCAAATTTTGTTTGAGAAGAGAACTTTCTCAGACTGGGATCCTGGGATCATGTATACTTGGGAGCCTCTGAATTTTTAATGAAAATTTTAAACTTCCACATTTTCATTAAGAATATTTTAAAAACTGCTTACACACATTCTGAATCATCTGACTTCGGAGCTTTCAATGCTCATATTTTCAATTTCATTCTCACTGGTACCAAAAGGGGTATGACTTTAAGAAGGGAAAGGTAAAACAGAAGAAGCAATAACAATAATGTGCCCACTCTCCTCTCAGAGTCTGGCCCTGGCTCTGGCCTTAAATGTTAAGAATGCTCAGGGGAGAAAAAGGTGTGAAGCGAGCCAGGGGAAGATATATACACAGATTTATCTATTTGCAGACATGTCTGCAACAGATGCCAGAAATGGAAAAAATTGACAGAATTCACGGCTCTGTCCAAGTGGTAGAAAACTGAAAGGCATCCATAAATGAAAACTAAAAATAAAGGTGTCACTTCAGTAATTTGAAAAAAGATGACCTTAATATGGGTTATTAAGAACACATGCTGAATTGATTGATAAACTGCTTAGTGATATCATATGCAAATAAAACATTCATAGTAATCTGAGCAAAAAAGTGTTGGGGGAATTGCATTATCACATGGCACAGGAATTCAAACACACACAATTTTTCTCTTCTAGCACCTGCTGAGATTCAGTGTTGCTTATGACAAGGTAACTTCAGAATTCAATTATAATAGGAAAGGAGTAACGAACTGGTGATTGAGAACTCTGAAAGCCCAAGCAGCCTGATTTAACTTCACAAGCATCTCCAGATGAAGGAAATGTACCTTCAACGTGCTGTCCTTTAAAAGCTACTTACCGGGATTTATAGTAAAACCAAAGCTGAGCATAGGTTGTTACGAGGTAAATACGCTGTCCATCACCCACTTTGCATTCCAGAGCAAATACATGAACTTCCTTTATAAAATCAAAACTATCAAAAATTAGTAAAAATGCAAATTCAAAATCAACTATAGCTATTAAATGTTCATACAGAATTTTACCATTCAAATTTTCAAAAACTGGAACATCTGTATTATTAAAAATAAGAAAATTAATCACTAAATCAATGCCAGTCAAAATCTAGTTTTAAGGCACAAACAATTAGAATATCCAGACTAAAAAGAAAAAACATAGATATTTTGTAATCATTTGACTTCTATTGTAATTTTACTTACTAATTTATGTAATTTTTAAAACTACCTGAACACTATTATAATTTGGGCTAAAATTAATAAATTCCCTAGAACATACAAAAACACATGGGAACCACTTAAAAAATATATTTGCATGTTAATCTCAAAAGCTTAAGCAAAGTTTTAAAATGTTTGACTTTAACAAGTTACTAGGGAAAGAAGGTCCTCCTCCTTAAAAACTTTTAGCGTATTTTTATAGATGATCAATGAGTGGAATCACAATATATTTCATGTATGCCAGAATTATGCTGGATACATGCATCTTTTCATTATATTTCTTTATATTCCCAACAGAGCCCGAGAAGCAAACGATGTGCAATACACAGCTGCTTGTTTATTTCTGAGTACCATCCCCTTTGTCAGGCCAGCATGCAGCAAGCACGTCTTCCTCCCACTTTGCTAATGTGTTGGAAATTATGAGAAATCCACTCTACTACTCCAAAACACAAAGGGGACAAGAGAGAGAAGAAACATGGGTGCTCTGGCAGGGTGATTTAAGTTCCAGGGCTTATCAGTGCTAAGCTATGACATCTCACACACTGTCATTTGCTGTTGTTCAAATTCAGATCTCTGATCCCTAATTTCATCCTTAAAATCCCACACACCACTCTCTCTCTTTGCTGATATTTCTGTGGGTATTATTTTAGTTTTAAACTCATACTATTATTTTTCAGTCCATGAACAGTCATTTTTCCTCTAAGCATAGCTTCATTTCCACGTCACTACAAATTTTTTAAACTATTTGGCACCAAATATGTCACCCTTTTTCATTATTCATATAAAGTAAATGGTTAATGACTCATAGGGATATTTCTCCTAAACAGTATAAAAAGACTGCAATTAATTCTTCTGGTAAAATATGTGGCCTGAAATGAAGACAGACAACAGAGTCTTTTTAGAAATCTGAAGTTATAGTAGTCCTAAAGAAAAAGATGAGTACAATTACCTGTTTACAGCTTTTAACAAAATTAAAAGCCTGAGTTTGCGATGAAACAGTTTCCAAATGGAAGGTGGTTCTTCTGGCTTGGACAACCTCGGTCTGTATACCGAGGACAACGGTTTTCTCTCATAATGGGATGCTCGTTCCTCAATCTGCTTCAGTGTTGCTTCCCATTTTCTCTTCATTGGATCAGGAGTATGGGAAGACTAAATCCTGTCCCGTGTACTCAACTACAACTAAAACAAAACAAACAAGGACGTCAATTTCCGTCTTTAGAATATATTGTGTCTTGTAAAACTTCAAAACTCATTTCTGCTTATTTCTCTGTCTGCTTCCACAGCGTGTCTTGCATGAAGTTTTAATGTGAAACAAGGACAGGAGGACTGGGTATCAGGTATCTTTAGATCCTGGCTCTTTCATCTGACAGTGCTACAGTTTTGAACCGTTAATGAAGTTCGTGGGCTTCCCTGCTGGCTCAGATGGCAAAGAATCCACCTGCAATGCAGGAGAACTGAAGTTCCCTAAACTGTAATCCTGTAATCAGCTGTAAAAAGAGAAGCAACATGATCTTTAGGTAGTTATCTTGAGGACACATGCAATATGAAAATGTTTTGCAAATTACAATACTTCATGTAAATATGTGGGTTTTTTTTTTTTGCATCCCTATGCATTACTATAACCATTTTGTTACATCAAGTGCCACCTACCTGGCCCAGATGGTGGGTGGCATTCCTGTGCTATTATTTCCTATTGCAGAATTCATTTCTAAGGCACCACTGTACAATTCTTAGCTCCCTTTTCCTTTTTGGCCCACTGTTCTTCTTTTCTCCTCAGTTATTAGTGGGGAGGATAACCCAGTGTATGAATGAGAAATTACAATATTGGCTAGTTTTGGGATGTGTGGTAATCATAAGCATGGTTTTAAAAAAGACCCCATGGACTTTAGCCCCCACCAGGTTCCTCTGTTCGTGGAATTCTCCAGGCAAGAATACTGAAGTTGGGAGGCTCCTTCTCCAGCGGATATTCCCAACCTAGGGCTCTAACCCCGGTCTCCTGCATTGCAGGCAGATTCTTTATTATGTGAGCCACCAGGTAAGCCCCATATCAATCTTCGTCTCTGTTAATAACTGTATTTTCATGATTAGTAAATTGAAACAATTGCATTTTAACCCATTTATTAATGATATATGTTTTTGTTTGAACACAAAGCTTCTATGTTAGCCATACCAAGGTAAGGGAGTCAGGCAATACTTTCCCAATTTGGGATGGATTATGGTTTAGTTTCAAAGGAAAAAGGATTTTTAGAAGAGGGGGAAAGCTGCCAGCATAGAGAACAAAATAGGGACAAATTCTCCGGCACTGCCCCCATCAAGGGCTGCCAGCTAAGACCACTCTCGTGTAGACTCTGGCCTAGGCCTTGTGACTGGTTTTGGCCAAGGTCACATCAACAAATGTGAAGCGAGCAGAGGTTTAATAAGCGATTTTGCACGGGATTTGGCGATCCTGGAGTTCTGCTCTGAGAACCTCATGCCTCACAGAGTTTTTTCCTGGTACCAAGGTATCCCAGCTGTTAGCCAGTACCACTAACTATCAGATATGGGAGTTAAGCCATCTTAAACCATCACCTGAACTCAATGCTTGAGTAAGCCTAAGTGAGTTCAGGTGACAAATCCAAAGAACTGCCCCAAAAATTGTTTTTAAAGCCAGTAAGCTATGGCCTAGTTTTTACCAAAAAATAGAAATAACTAATAGTTTCCTTCTTCACTAGTTTCAACTAGGTTGTAATTTATGCATGCAGTAAAGAGATATATTAGTTTCTCTTAACTGACGCAGTATCATATACTAAAGCATTTGAAGGCAATATCCCCATGTTCCTTTGGCAACACATATCTAGGACTTTATTAGTTGATAAACGTACTCTTGAATACTAGCAGAAAACTTTACAACGATGTAAACTCACGAGCAAATGACATATTTTCTGGAAGGAAAAAGAGAATCACCCTAGAAGATTAAGAGAGGGTGGGAATATTACGACATTGTCAGCGGGGAAAAAGGCATGTTATCCATAGATTTCAAATCTGACTCAGACTAAGAAATTTCATTCTCTGAGTTAGATTCAATCCACATGAAAATTACAAACCAAGAAACAGAAATAAAATTCTATCAACAGAAATTTCATAACACATATGCCTAGGAAAGGAATACAATTTCATTGAAGAGATGGGGCAATTTTTGATACAACTGTGTTAATTTTTCAATGTAAGTGCTTCTGCTCCTTACTGCTAGATAGATTCTGAGTATTATTTTAATCTGCTTCACACATGGATAAAAGTCTCCTCCATTTTGACAGCTAGGGGACTAGTGGTCTCCTAGCTGAGAACTGACTTTATAAAACTAACCTTTAATAAAGTCCACCAATTACATAATGAAGAAAATAAACTACAGAATCCAATCAGATGTGAACTGACTAGTATCTAACAAATAACTGGCTAGAAATAACCACGTGGATGTTCACACTTAACAGTATCAGGAAAAATTTTTTCTGGTTTTGTAAAAATGACCACAGGAGTATATATGAAAGTCAGGGTCACAACAGAAAATCAATTTAACACTTACTAGACTGAGGAAACCATACATGTCAACAGAAAAAAAGAGAGAGAGAGAAGTTCAAAATATATCATGCCCTCTTGTTCTTTGCACAGTTTTAAAATTGTAGCAGCTGGGTCGAAAGACAACTGGAGCTTAGACTATTCAAGCAGCAGGGGTGAATGACAAAAGCAGAGGAAGTGGAGAACAGGAAAGCATCTGGCATTCTGGTTTTAGACTGTCATATTCCTTATCCCTACACCCTGGGAGAATATATCACCACGTTAGAAGTGCTTTTAACTCCTGGTGGGGAAACTATTATTACTGTGTATATATAATTAATAAGAAAACCCCTTTTCACATAGGGACCATAACTATTTTTGTAACAATTTCCAAGCCCCAAAGAAAGCTGTTTGTTGTATTTTAAAATAGCAGGCTTAAGAGCTCTTTTGTTTCCTAGATTTGCACAGGAAAGACTGTTTAACCATTCTGGATACTGATTTTATAACTAAAGGTAGTCAGGCTGGAAAAAGGCTGGCTGAGTATTTTTAGCATAACTGTAGTGAGAGGGCAGTGAGAACGGGGGTGTAGAGATAACTCAGAAGCCAACCTAAGTAGCCTTGGTTTCCCTAGAATTATGGCTAGACTTGCTCATCTGTTGACACTTTACCCCTGGATAGTCGATACGTGCTTCATGATTACTGGCTTCCATGCTAGTGGTAAGGAATCTGCCTGCATTGCAGGAGAAGAGGGTTGGATCCCTGGGTTGGGAAGACACACTGAAGAAAGGCATGACAATGCACTCCAGTATTCTTGCCTGGAAAATCCATGGACAGAGGAGCCTGGTAGGCTAGCCTGTGGGACCACAAAGAGTCAGACCTGACTGAGCGCGCACACGCACACACGCCCGACCCCCAACCCAGAAGAGCTGAAGCCTGCCTCCCAAGGTTCTCTCCAGCCCAGTTTTGTCACAAGTCAATTTCTATTCCCCACTTCTCCCTCTGTCTTGAGAATAGTTTCAACAGTATTTTGTGTTTTCTGATATACATGTTCCAGTTCTAATATTTGACAATGTTTTCTTAATATCATTCCTTTTAGGGCCTCTTGTAATACATTTATACTATTTCTCCCACTGCTAAGGTATTCATAATAATGTGACTAAAACTTCATTTACAGTAATTCAGTTTATTTCCCAGATGAAATATACTCTTTACATGATTTTTTCCCCCTTCCTTCAATCATTTTGTCTATGCTTGAACAGAGTTACTCAAATTTAAATTTTCCAAAAGTCTCCTGTAAGGAAGAAAACATTCAGTGACTCAGAAAATCAGAATTTTTCTGATTCTTTCACATAACTGTAGTGAGAGGGCAGTGAGAACGGGGGTGTAGAGATAACTCAGAAGCCAACCTAAGTAGCCTTGGTTTCCCTAGAATTATGGCTAGGCTTGCTCATCTGTTGACACTTTACCCCTGGATAGTCGATACGTGCTTCATGATTACTGGCTTCCATGCTAGTGGTAAGGAATCTGCCTGCATTGCAGGAGAAGAGGGTTGGATCCCTGGGTTGGGAAGACACACTGAAGAAAGGCATGACAATGCACTCCAGTATTCTTGCCTGGAAAATCCATGGACAGAGGAGCCTGGTAGGCTAGCCTGTGGGACCGCAAAGAGTCAGACCTGACTGAGCGCGCACACGCACACACGCCCGACCCCCAACCCAGAAGAGCTGAAGCCTGCCTCCCAAGGTTCTCTCCAGCCCAGTTTTGTCACAAGTCAATTTCTATTCCCCACTTCTCCCTCTGTCTTGAGAATAGTTTCAACAGTATTTTGTGTTTTCTGATATACATGTTCCAGTTCTAATATTTGACAATGTTTTCTTAATATCATTCCTTTTAGGGCCTCTTGTAATACATTTATACTATTTCTCCCACTGCTAAGGTATTCATAATAATGTGACTAAAACTTCATTTACAGTAATTCAGTTTATTTCCCAGATGAAATATACTCTTTACATGATTTTTTCCCCCTTCCTTCAATCATTTTGTCTATGCTTGAACAGAGTTACTCAAATTTAAATTTTCCAAAAGTCTCCTGTAAGGAAGAAAACATTCAGTGACTCAGAAAATCAGAATTTTTCTGATTCTTTCACTCTGCTCACAGGATTTCCCAACCAAACAGCCTAATTCTGCCAGACTAACCACCCTTAAAACCATTTTCAGTAGCCAAGACATGGAAGTAACCTGAATGTCCATCAACAGAGGAATGGATAAAGACATGCAGTATACATATACAATGAAATATTATTCAGCCATAAAAGAGAGTGAAAGAATGCCATTTACAGCATCAGGGATGAATCTAGAGATTATCAAATTAAATGAAGTCAGACACACAAAGACAAATATCCTACCATATCACTCATATGTGGAATCTAAGTTTTTTTTTTTTAATGATACAAATGAACTTATTTACAAAACAGACAGATATTGCAAACAAGCTTATGTTTCAGTTCAGTCGCTCAGTTGTGTCCAACTCTTTGGGACCCCATGAATCACAGCACGCCGGGCCTCCTTGTCACTCCCGGAGTTTACTCAAACTCACGTCCAATTGAGTCGGTGACGGCATCCAGCCATCTCAAAAGGGAAATGTGGCGGGAGTGGGAGGAATAAATCAGGAGCTTGGGATTAACACATATACACTATACAGATGACAGATAACAAACAAGGACCTTCTGAGTAGCACAGGGAACTCTATTCAATATTCTGTGACAACTTATATGAGAAAAAAAAATTGAAAAAGAATGATATATGCATAACTGAATCACTCTTGCTGTACACCTGAAACTAATTATCACTGTACCTATACTCCAATTAAAAAAATTTAAGGACCATTTACATAACTTTTCCATAATTAATCACTCATTAATGATTCAGAGCATCACTTAATACACACTCAAGTTTACCTCAATAAGTCCAAACTCTTCAAAATCTGGCCCTAAACCAGTGCCCATTTGATGTCTTATTATTCAACCTTCTCACCAAATGAACCATAATGACCACTGCCTCCAAGATCTGGCCCACTCCTGCACATTTCCCTCACCGGGAGTGCCGCCCACCTTCCCCCCAAAGTCTTTCCCCTGGAGGCCCAGATCAAGTTCCGACACCTGGGAGACACCTTTATAAAAAGAAATTTCAAAATTGAGAAGACATTGCCAGCTGTTTTTTCCTAAAGTTTCTCTAAGTAAATTAGTGTAATTTACACAAAACCCACTCCTACTGCTTAAACTGGAGCATCATTTGATAAGCAAGTTTAGCACAGAAAGCAACCTGAGCTTTACTATGGGGTGATGGGACTGGTTAAAAAAAGCTAGTCCACTAGTTATCTCTTACAAATAACTGCAGGCCAACCACTGTTCACGTTGGGAGTAGGTCCTAGTCTTCAGTTTTAGGCAACAACAAAGGGACTGCCAAACATTGGTCTTCTCTCAATCTGGGCGGCATAAAGGCCTTATTCCTAGGATCTGAGTTGCATAACCCTTACCAAGAGCAAACCAACCTTTTTAACCTTATAAAGCTCAGGTGCGAACTGTTATTCCTACCTCCAGGGGTTGTTGAAAAGACATTAAGGTAAGGTGAAGTCGCTCAGTAGTGTCCGACTCTTTGGGACCCCGCGGACTGTAACCTACTAAGCTTCTCCGTCCATGAGATTCTCCCGGCAAGAATACTGGAGTGGATTGCCATTTCCTTCTCTAGGGGATCTTCCCGACCCAGGAACTGAACCCGGGTCTCCCGCATTGGAGGCAGACGCTGATAAACACTGAAGGAATGGTAGCCATATACAGAACAAAGTAAACAATACCTGGTGGCTCAGATGATAAAGAATCCACCTGCAATGAGGGAGACCTGGGTTCGATCTGTGACTCGGGAGGATCCCCTGGAGGAGAGCATGGCAATCCACTCCAGTATTCCCACCTGGAGAATCCCGTGGACAGAAGAGCCTGGCAGGCTACTGGGGGATGCGGCAGTGAGAATGGGCGGGAAGAGACGGTTTGCCTTCCCGGAAGGCCCGCGATAACCTCCTGCTCTCTATCCCGGGGTCCGGCCTCCGTTTACCTCCAAAGCCTTCTCGGGGGGCGGAACCCGTGGCTCCTCTGCGGCTGGCTTGACACGAGCTCTGCCTCCGGGGCGGGACGGAATCTTCAAACCGAGCGCAGAGCCTGGCAGGCTACTGGGGGATGCGGCAGTGAGAATGGGCGGGAAGAGACGGTTTGCCTTCCCGGAAGGCCCGCGATAACCTCCTGCTCTCTATCCCGGGGTCCGGCCTCCGTTTACCTCCAAAGCCTTCTCGGGGGGCGGAACCCGTGGCTCCTCTGCGGCTGGCTTGACACGAGCTCTGCCTCCGGGGCGGGACGGAATCTTCAAACCGAGCGCGGGAACTGGGCAGGAGCAGGAAGTAGGGGAGCGCGCGGGCCTCTAAGGAAGCGGCGTTCTAGAGCAGAACCTGCACTACAACCAAGCAACTGCCCAGAACCGCATGCGCACCGTCGCTGAGACGCTGGAGCTTGCCCGACTCGCGAGTGGGCGGGGTTGTCGTGCGGGGCGGGGTCTGTGAGGGGGCGGGGTA
>SJYC01135211.1:0-57623 GCA_006408675.1 Madoqua kirkii
CGGGGTTCAAGGGCGGGCGGGGCGCGGGGAGGGGCGAGTCGGGGTCTGATGGACGTGTCGGGGCTGAACAGAGCCCTCAAAACAGAGGGGCCGGAGATGGGCGGGGCCAGGGGCGGGGCCTGCTCTGAGGGTCAACTCTGAGCGCGGCTGCGGCGGAAGCAGACCAGGAGTGGAGTCCATCCCTGCTACAGTGTTGTGGCTGAACGGTGAGTGATGCGGTCGCGCCGTCAGTCCTGGGCTGGTTCCCTCCACCACCACCCGCTGCCCCCAAGCCCAGCGCCTGCCCTGGGGACCTGCAACGGCCTGCAGCTACCCTGAGGAGGAGACAGGATGCAGGCACGATCCGGCAGCGGATCCTTTGTTTTGCCACGACAGCGAGGGCGGGAACGAGCGCTGAAGCCCGCAGATGCAGACACACGGGGCTGGGGCGGGGAACTGGAGGCCGGGCCAGGGGACGGTGATGCGGCTGCAGGAGCCGAGCCCCGGGGGACCGAGAATGAGCCGAAGATAGAGGCTGGATCGGTGGGTGGCGGCAGACCGGCCGGACAGCGGGAGGCTAAGGAGAGGAGACCTGGCCGCAGACGCCGAGCCCGGGGGACAAGTGGCCTGGCCGAGAATGGGGGAAGGGTCGGGAGACCCGGTCGGAACGCTGAAGCCTGGTAGCAGGAGGCTTGACCTGGGTGGCTGAGCTGGGGGAGGAGAGGCGCGGGGAGGCCGAGCGGGAGCGCCGAGGCCGAGTGGTAGAGGTGGGACTCGGGAGAGTGTGGCAGAGGAAATCGCAGGCTGAAATTTGAATAGGAAAGGTGGTGAGGAAGATGAGCGCGGAGGGTAGATGGCCTGAGCGCCTTGCTGGCGCTGTTTACGAGGCTTTGGCCCTGGGGGCTTATCCTCTGGCGAGGGTTTGGTCTCTGCTGCGTTTGTCTAGATTTTTTTTTTCAGGTTGAGATGGTGTGACTCTGCTTTTCAAAGAGATGATTTCAAGTGCTTGCGTGTGGTCAGTCGCTCAGTCGTGTCCAACTCTTTGCGACCCCATGGACTGTGTAGCCCGCGAGGCTCCTAGATCTAGGGGATTCTCTAGGCAAGAATACTGGAGTGGGTTGCCATTTCCTCCTCCAAGGGATCTTCCCGACTCAGGGATGGAAGCTGCCTCTTCTGCATTGGCAGGCAGATTCTTTACCACTTAGCCACCTGGAAAGTCCCAGTTTCAAGTATTAAACTCCTGTTCATTTTCAGACCTGAAGAAGGCTTGCATGAATCCTTCTAGCTCGTGCTGCTGACTGTTTTTCCTGGCCCAAATCCCTTAGGCTGTGAAATTCCAACATCTCCTGCACCGCAGGCTCTTTAAACGTCTGAATCACTTAAAGAAGCCTGTGTGAAATCCCCTCAGCCCAAGCTGAATAAGAGTTCCTTAGTCACTCTTGTTTCCAGTGGGTCTCCTGTCAAACCTTACTTCCCAAGGCAGCAGCCTCTTTCCCAGTTCTCAGGATGTGGCTCCCATGCCAAAAAACTAGGAACCAACCTTCTCAGCTAACTCTCCCGGCTTCTCCAGTTAGCAGCCAAGCCTCTTAGACCTCCTGAAATCCACTGGGTTTGGCCTTTTCTCTCCATCTCAGATTCAAGCCACCCTAAGCGCTCACCTGGCTATAGGAGCCTCCTCGTTGGCCTCCATCATGTCCGTGTCCTCTGCCCTTCTCCAGTCGCTGAGGAATCTTACAGAATAAAAATCCAGAAAGCTGTTCCTTTGCCCAAAGGATAAATCCAGCCCCTTAATGGTTAACAAAGTCAAGCACAGGTTGGCTCCTTGGTCCACTCCGCTGCCTTATCTGTCACATTCTGCACAGCCATGCTGATCTCAACAGCAGCTGTTCTCTTCCTCGAACAGTCTTGCATTCCCTCACTCTTCCCATCACTACACCTTTCCTTGAGAAACTCCTGTTGATGCTTATGTTCTGATTCAACATTTCAAGGTTAAGTCTTAATCTATTTTGTATTCCTTTTGCATCCACCTGGTCCTGAGAGGGAAAAGAGTCATATATGGCAACCCACTCCAGTGTTCTTGCCTGGAGAATCCCAGGGACGGGGGAGCCTTGGTGGGCTGCCGTCTCTGGGGTCGCACAGAGTCGGACACGACTGAAGCGACTGAGCAGCAGCCTTTGCAGTTGCTTTTTACATTCTCCTCTATTAGCTCCTAAGCAAATTCCACACAGAACTCTGGCTTGTTATCTTGTTCCTTGTCTTTCTTCATATCCAGGGCCTGGTACAAATGAATGCCAATACTACAATATTATGCTTTATTTTTTTTTATTAATT
Source organism: Madoqua kirkii (assembly GCA_006408675.1). NCBI lineage: Eukaryota > Metazoa > Chordata > Mammalia > Artiodactyla > Bovidae > Madoqua > Madoqua kirkii. The sequence goes on from SJYC01135211.1 coordinate 2,311, forward strand.
ATGCCCTATCTAGAAAAAAAATAAATGTATTTTAAGGTTACTTAGCAAATTATAATTAAATGATGCATACTAGAAAGGAATGGTAGATGTGAGATACAGGAGTTGCTCGACAGTGTGTGTGTGCAGGATAGTGCTGAGCAAGCTGCATAGACCTGCCTGTGTCAAAATGCACTCTGCCACTTTGAATATGTTAGAGTTATGTGATCTCTAAGAATGAAAAGTGAAAGCTTAAACCATCCCCACCCCAACCTGCTGTTTGAGATTTGTTTTTGCTTTGCTCTTTTGCAATGAAGGCTTTTGAAGGTTCAAATGTGTTTAAATGAATGAAGAAATGAACAGTTAGTTGGAGTGTAGCAGTAAAACCTGTTCCTACTAAGAAAGAAAAGAAACATTATATCTAGCTACCTCTGATTTGCTGTCAGATTTGCTTTAGCAATCCTGAAAAAAGAGGCCTAGCCTCCTTGCATTTTAACAGACTTCAATCTGATAGAGGCAATTATAATTGATTTTAAGAGACTGACATCTGATAGAGGCAGTTAAAATGCTTCTTTACTGTTTGGCTTTCACACCTAATTTAACACAACCTCCTACTGCCTCAGCCCCTTGTGATGCTAAAAACCAGTCTTTCTGTGAATGGCATTAGGTCAGTTCTGGTGCCTAGTATGAGTTTAGGCTCTGCCTCAAAGATGGAAGCACTGGTGTTTGGATCTACAAGATGGAGAATACTTAAACTGATAGCTACTGTTGTGTACACTTGTAACAAATCCAAATAAAATGAAGGAGGATAGGGACTTGGCTGTCATAGAACCTGAGGCCACTTCCCGAAGGCAACACTTTCCTAGTTCATCCATAAATCAGGTTGCAGTTAATATACATACCTTAGAGGGTTATTCTGGGGATAAAATGAGCTAGTGTCTGTGATAATGCTCTGTAAATCTCTATGCAATGTTATTAATTCTCCACCTATTTTGTTCTTCAAATTGCTTTTAGAGTATCTGCATTAGAGTGAGATAAAGTTGCCCTGCTGGCTCATTGGTAAAGGATCCACCTCCCAATGCAGGAGATACAGGTTAGTTCCCTGGAGGAGGAAATGGCAGCCCACTGCAGTATTCTTGCCTGGACAATCCCTTGACAGAGGAGCCCTACTGGCTACAGTCCACAGAGTTGCAAAGAGTCAGACACAGCTGAGCACACGATGAAGTTCTCTCTTTTGTGCTGTACATCGGCACCTGTCTTGTTGAGCCACTTTTGAATATAGTGAGCTTTGGGGCAGGTCACACACAGGGATAGATCTTATTCTCCATTTCTTCAAACACTCAGGGTTATGACGTCCCCACACAGTTGGTGTTCAGTCAGTTGTTTCGGCACAAATGAATAAACACTACTGACCCCAGCTTTTCGCAGTTTCAGACCTTCTCTGGCAGGTGGTTGTAAAACTGAGTTGTTTCTACAAAGGAGTGATTCTCAGTGGGAGGGAGGAGGTCTTAGAGGTTATATGTAATTTTTATAAAAGGTATCCCAGAGCCTTCATTCTAGGTTTATTTCATAATACTTAGGTCGGCAAGGACTTCCCGTTTCTTCTTCTGCCCCATCAGGGATACCATCTTAGGACGGGGTCAGGTGAGGGGACGCAGGCCCTTGGCGCTCAGTAAGCATTGTGTCCATTCTGGCTCATGGCTTCGAGCAGTGGGGAGCCCTCCTGTCTGTCTGCCTGGTGGTGTGGGCCTTGCCAGAGAAAAGAAAAGAATGGTTTTGTTTGTGTGGCGCAATAGAACTAAGTTTCTTCTGTATTTAACTATACTTGCCATGTGTGACATTACTCCTTTATTACAAAATAAATATTAACAATCTGACTTTACCAGGCCAAATGACAGTATCCAGTCTGGTGATTCTTTCCAAAAAAATGCAGGGACCAGTTAGGAAATTATTTCAGTAAAAGTTCTAGGATGTAACAGTGGAAATCTCCACTTGTCCAAACTATTGTGAAAAAAAGAAAATCTTGTTTCTCTTTCACTTACTAAATCTAGAAACATGACTGCTTTTGAGATTTTTGTCCTCTCTCAGTTCAGTTCATTCGCTCAGTCGTGGTCCAGCTCTTTGTGACCCCATGGACTGCAGCACACCAGGCCTCCTTGTCCATCACCAACTCCCGGAGTTTACTCAAATTCATGTCCATTGAATCGGTGATGCCATCCAACCATCTCATCCTCTGTCGTCCCCTTCTCCTCCTGCCTTCAGTCTTTCCCAGCATCAAGATCTTTTCAAATGAGTCAGTTCTTCGAATCAGGTGGCCAAAGTATTGGAGTTTCAGCTTCAGCATCAATCCTTCATCATTTGTCCTCTCTAGTTGGTAATAAATGTAATCCCAATGTTTTTCAAGTTCCTTGGCCAAAGTACCAGCCACCTATCTTGTCTGCAGGACAACGGTGCTCTCCTGCACCCTTGTACATGAAGGGACGTGCGCATATGTAGATTTTGGTATGGGGGCTGCAAGGGTAGGGTGGGGAGGGGAATGAAGGGGAGGTGGGTATCCTGGAATGAATCCTCCACAGATACTGAAGAAGGACTAAATAATCTCCCCAGAAATCATAGCGAAAAGGCTTCACCTTTCCTTTAGAGACAAGCAGAGATATAGAAAAAAACTGCTTGATGCTTAATATGAAAGTCATTCCTATTTTGTAATTTTACTTTTAGAGGTAAATTACCCAGTGGCCCCCAAAACACCATAACCATCATTCCTGTTTTCTTCATGAATTAGAGAAAGTGTACTTTATACTATTTCATTGTCCCTGCAGTCAGTTTCTATCATGTTATTTATGCTTTCAGTCTCAGTATTTCTAGGTTATGGATTTGTTTCCTTCCTTGAAATTGGTGATAGCAGTACTCCTCGTAGGGAGTAGTAACATGGAGAAGTGAGGGAAACTTACAGATCCTAGTTAGGACAGTGTCCTAAGTTACTTATCTGCTGTAAGCCTCAGCCAGCTGAACTACGAAAAATGGAAATCACTATGCCTCAAAGCATCGTTGGAAGGACCTTTAGCTTTCGAATCATCTGGCTCTTATAGCTTTATTGGCAAGTGTTAAATTGATCTAGGAATTCAGGGACTTGATTATAAGAATCAGGTTCCAGGCTCCCACCTAATAGCAACTAGTCTACCTTAGAACTTCCCTAGGACCCAAAATGTGTTCAGAAATTTATCATGAGCACCCTGAACTGATGGGAAGAATTATATACTCAGTACAGTAAGAAGCAGTTAGTGTTAAGTCCATTGGTATGCTACAATGTATTTTTAAGCCCCTATTGTGTATTTTTCCTATTTATGTTTGGTCAAGTGACAGTGTTCTAAAAATTGAAACTCCTTGTCATCATAACAGGCAATTTTTCCCCCTTGGGGGACAATTTTTTTATCCTTCTGAGATGAGATCACCATAGCTAGAATAACATATTCAGCCAGGCATTCGTTAATGGAGATGAGGTCATACTGAGTTTAACCCTTTTGGTTCTGCAGAAACCAAAGCGCTGCTCCCAAGAGTGTGGATTAGATGCTTTCGTATGGGAAAAGCAGATGGTGACAGGCAGAAAGCAAATGTCTGATGCAGTGAGGATTTTACTTACCATTCTATAAATTTTCAGTAGTCTATGAATAATAAAGGGAACAAAATAATACATTATAGTATTTGTTCCTGAGAAATCCTTATCAAATAGAAAAATCCTATTCTAAAAGAATTCAGGTGTTTTTTTTTTCTTTCAGCCATCAAATACCTTATTGAAACAAAATTGTCTCTGATGTCTAATTTTGGAAATTATTAATTACAGTTACTTATATTAAGGATAATCTAGCTGAAACTTTTTTAAGAATGATTTGGTTACAGAAAGTTGATTAAATATATGAAAAGGAAGTTATTACTTGAAAGTCACCTTATATGTAGATGAAATCTTAACCATGGTGTAAACCAAGAAGCCAAACCAGTTGACCCTTGAACAACAGAGGGGACTCTCCCCACAGTTGAAAATCTGAGTGTATAATTTATAGCAAGCACTTCGTATCCACAGTTCCATGTCCGTGGATTTCAGCCAACCTTGGATGGTGTAATGCTGTAGATTTGCTATTTTAAAAAATCCACGTGTAAGTGGACCTGTCCCGTTCAAACCCCAGTTGCTCAAGAGACAACTGTATTTTAAAACTCTGGAAAGCTGGCTGCTATGTAAATCTAAACCTCCTATTATCAGTCACAAGGATAGAATCACTTTATTCCCAGAGCTTTATTGGTGGCAAGAAATAAAAAATTGTTAGAAGTTAGTATTTCAGTCCAATAATCACTCTGCAGAAGTATTTCGTAAAAGACCTTAAGGCCCTGACCACTGATGGAACATAGCAGCATTTAGGGGTTCCTGAATACATACAGTATATCCCACACTTGGCAGACTTACTCAGGGGGCCAGTTTGAGGCAAAACCCTGGAGCCAGAAAGATGCTGGCAGGAGCTCTGGGCTCCCCTTCAGAAATGATCTTTATTAAGTCTTGTTTTCCCATTCCACTGTGTTTTCATTCCAGGTTTTCTACAGGCTGGCTGGAAAGTCTTGAAATATAGATAATACTGTTTTCTCATGGATTACAATAAAATATCAATAAACCATTTGTTATGTATCTGCCTGCGTTTCCACAATTACTAGCTACCCTGTATTGTTCTCTCAATTAATCAGATTAACCAAAACTTTATTTTGCAACCATGGGTAGATAATTATTTTGACATGCACTGAGACAAATTGGCCTCCGTATTTCTGGTTCGAGGAAGTTTGAGATTTCTCTGTACCTAATAATACGTGTTTATTGAACGTATGGAAGAAAAAGAAAGACACACTGGGATGTGGTCCACAGCAGTCAAGGAAGTGTTGTTGCTTTCAGAAGACCGCATGTTTTTGCATGTTCAGCTGCTCAGTCATGTTCAGCCCTTTGTGACCCTTTTGGACTATAACCTCCCAGGCTTCTCTGTCCATGGGATTTTCATACTAGTAACATACCCTTATTATTGCTTTCGAAACAGGGCTGAGAGCTGAAATTGGCTAGCACAGTACTGGTTGGTACAGTCCACCACTGTTGAAAGATATTATTTTATAAAATAATCTGTGTTACTATTTCCTAACTTTTAAAAAATGCAGATGTTATAGAAAAAAATACAAAAATATTGGAGAGTGATTAAGTTGCCAGTAATCCCATCACCCAGAGATAGTTACTGTTAATAAACAGGTTAAAAGGTAAAGATGCTGTATAACCAGTGTATTGGCTACATCGTGGCTTCACTGTTTCTCTGTCCAAATTCTCAATATTTTGATGAGTAATGCATATCCTTCCCCTTCTCTCCTCTCCCTACTCTCTAGATTAGGGTTACTAGAGGCAGTAGGGCCAGTGAGAGGTTTTGTTTTAAACTGTGTTGAGCTGGAAATGTTTGCTTCCTTAGGCTGCATTCTTAGCAGTGTAAGTCTCCTAGAGCACACTTTAAGGCTTCTGTTGAGACATGGCGAGGCATGTTGTCAGCATGATCTCAGGAGGTAATACCAACTTGTGTCCCTTCCACTCATGTCTGGGCATGCCTGTCTCATACACCTGTGCTAGATGTATGCAGGGTTAGTTTTTGTATTACATGGTAAAATGCATTTATTTATTGGGGATTTTTGTCTCAGTTTTCTAACGAGAGAGCAAGTAGATGTGATCGTAAGAGGAGTGCCTCATCCTCCTTGCATCCAGGTTACCTGCCTTCATACTTTGTGCCACACAGTTTGTCTTCCTTGCACGACAGTGGATGAGCCTTTCAATTCAGTTCAGTTCAGTCGCTCAGTTGTGTCTGACTCTTTGTGACCCCATGAATTGCAGCACTCCAGGCCTCCCTGCCAAGCCTTTACTTGTTCTTATTGTTTAGTTGCCACATCGTGTCCAGCTCTTTGTGACCCCATGGCCTGCAGCACACCAGGCATCCCTGTCCTTCACTATCTCCCAGAGTTTGCCCAAACTCATGGCCATTAAGTTGGTGATGCCATCCAACCATCTCATCCTCTGTCGTCCCCTTCTCCTCCTGCCCTCAATCCCTCCCAGCATCAGGGTCTTTTCCAATTAGTCGGCTTTTTGCATCAGGTGGCTAAAGGATTAAGAGCTTCAGCCTCAGCATCAGTCCTTTCAATGACTATTTAGGACTGATTTCCTTTAGGATGGACAGGTTGGATCTCCTTGCAGTCCAAAGGACTCTCAAGAGTCTTCTCCAACACCACAGTTCAAAAGCATCAATTCTTAGGCACTCAGCTTTCTTTATAGTCCAACTCTCACATCCGTACGTGACTACTGAAAATAGCTTTGACTAGACAGACCTTTGTCAGCAAAGTGATGTCTCTGCTTTTTAATATGCTGTCTAGGATTGTCATAGGTGTCCTGTTCTTACCTGAGGCCAATCAACAACCTCTCTCTCCATAAGTGAACTAGATTCACAGACTCGCTCATTCCTTCAAGAACTTTGTTCTTTTTCTCCTATTGCCTTATTAATTTCTCACTTTCTATGGGTGATTCTCACCAGCATAAAAGCATGCCTAAGATGGCTCATCTTTAAAACCAAGCCAAACAAGACGTGCCCTCTACCCCTGGTCCCACTTCAGCTGTCATCCCCTCTCCTTGCCCCTTCCTAGTAAAACTGTGTTGACTTACTCATGTTGTGTTTATTCATTTTTTTCTTTTCCCATTGTCTCTTCAACCCACTGCAGCAACATTAATCCTTTTAAAGTATAATTTTCAAAAGGTATAAAATTGGATGCTGTGTAAATATAAAATACATGTCAAATATCTTATTCAATTAACTGATAATAGAACTAGTAGGATAAGACCAGTTCAAAGGAGACTTAACAAACATAGCTGTAAATGGTTGGATACAATGAAATGAATTTGTTAGTAGAAGGGAAACTGGTTAATATCCTGTAGAACAATAAAGTGTTATTTGAGAGGGTCATCTTTTCTGAAAGTTGCAAATTAGTTGGATCATTTCAAGACAAAATTTGTTTTCTGTCAATAAGAGTCATTTGCATGGTTTCCCTTTCCTGTGGCTTACCTTCCTATAAGTTGTAAAATAGCCTAGTCAGGGAGTCAGTCAACAGAGGACGGACGCCCTGTACAAATAAACTTATCTACAGAACAGAGATGGAGTTACAGAGATGTAGAAAATGAAAGTTATGGTTACCAGGGGGTAAAGGGCAGGGGTGGGAGGGATAAATTAGGAGATAGGGATTGACATACACACACTGTGTGTGTGCTTAGTCTCTCAGTTGTTTCCAACTCTTTGGTTGCCATTTCCTTCTCCAGGAATGTAGCCCACCAGGCTCCTCTGTCCATGGGAATTTTCAGGCAAGAATACTGGACTGGGCTGCCATTTCCTCCTGCAGGAGATATTCCTGACCCAGGGATCAAACCCACGTCTCTTATGTCTGCTGCTTGCAGGCGGATTCATTACCCACTGAGCCATTGGGGAAACCCTATATACACACCACTATATATAAAATATATATATATTTGAAGTTGCTCAGTCGTGTCCGACTCTTTGTGACCCCATGGACACCAGGCTCCTCCATCCATGGGATATTCAAGGCAAGAGTACTGGAGTGGGTTGCCATGTCCTTCTCCAGGGGATCTTCCTGATCCAGGGATTGAACCCAGGTCTCCCGCATTGTAGACAGACGCTTTACCATCTGAGCCACCAAGGAAGTCATATATAAAATAGATAACTAATAAGGCCCTAAATATAGCACAGGAAACTCTATTCAATATTCTGTAATAACCTATATGGGAAAAGAATCTAAAAAAGAGTGGATATATGTATATGTATAATTGATTCTCTTTGCTGTAGCACAACACTGTAAATCACTTATAATCCTCCATCCATGGGATATTCAAGGCAAGAGTACTGGAGTGGGTTGCCATGTCCTTCTCCAGGGGATCTTCCTGATCCAGGGATTGAACCCAGGTCTCCCGCATTGTAGACAGACGCTTTACCATCTGAGCCACCAAGGAAGTCATATATAAAATAGATAACTAATAAGGCCCTAAATATAGCACAGGAAACTCTATTCAATATTCTGTAATAACCTATATGGGAAAAGAATCTAAAAAAGAGTGGATATATGTATATGTATAATTGATTCTCTTTGCTGTAGCACAACACTGTAAATCACTTATACTCAAACAAAAATGTTTAATCTTTAAAAATAAAACATAAAATCAGATAATCCCTGAGCTTTCTCTGATGATTATGCCCAGCACCATCCTGCTGCTGGGAAAGATTGAGGGCAGGAAGAAAAGGGTACGACAGAGGATGAGATGGTTGGATGGCATCACCGACTTAATGGACGTGGGTTTGGGTGCATTCCGGGAGTTGGTGATGGACAGGGAGGCCTGGCGTGCTGCGGTTCATGGGGTCGCAAAGAGTCGCACACGACTGAGCAACTGAACCCAAAAATAATATCCAGTAATTTCTTTTGCCTATTTCCAAGTCTTGGACAATTGTTCCTGACAATCTCTACTGTCCCCATAACTTTCTTGCCTTAGCTAGTGGTCTTCTGTCCTCATCTGAACTGAACTTTTAGCGAGATTTGTAATGATCAAATGTTCATTGAAAGACTTCTGGATACTTTGGTACACCCCAGTTACCTGATGTCCTCCCATTTCTTGTACCTCTCTTGAGTCTCTTGCTGGCTCTACTTCCTCTAGTAACCCTTTCATTGTCAGAGTGCCCCAGTACGTCTCCAGCCTTGATCTCTCTCTGAGTTCCAGACTCTTAATTACCTATATCCACTGTATGGGGTATGTATTCTTTTAAGATTTCTGATTCTAGCATAAGAGCAAGGTTAAAAGTTCTGTTTAGATTGGAGTTTTGAGATAGGCAGGGCTTTAGAGGCTGGAGAAAGGTTGTTGTCCCTGTTTTTCTATGTTCTTTATTTAGGGAGGCAGATTAATGGTCATAGGAAGTACCTTTTGCTTTTGGAAAACCAGAGAAGATCTGGCAGAACTCCAGACAAATAGTGAGGGACTGACTTCTTCCAAGGCAGCCAGGGGGAGAGGGAAGAAGACCACCATCATTAGCTCTGTGGCTGAGGACAAAGTCATTTCATCACTAAGGGCTGGGTTTCCTGGTTTTCTGGGTTGTTGGGAAGATAAAAGATAAGATGCCTAGCACAGCACGTGCTGTGTAATAAATGTTCACTAGGTGGTAGCTGCTTTGACTAGAAAGACTCATTCACTGTGGAAGGTAAGCAGAACTACCTGATGTACTTTGTACTTCCAGGTTTCGTCAAGCCAGTCAACCACCTTAAATGAGAAAGTGGGGTTCCCGTGTCTAGTTTGATTGAAGGTTTCATGGAGGTTTGGAACTTCTGGCACTGAATCTCTTGGGAATCTAGCATCATAAGATTGTGTTACGTGAGGCATACCGTTGCTATGGGAAGTTTTCAGGTTGTGTTTTAACTGTGTTGAACTGGAAGACAGTTCTTAACCCATGACAGGATCTGTCGCAGTAGAAATGAGCCACGATCTGTATCTTGATCTAGGGGAGCAGTCAAATGTAAAACTGTATCAGGCTGCACATTTCTTATCTGTGCTCTGCGTGCATTTCATAACTCAATTAAAAAGGAAAGAGAGAAAAGGGCTACATTGTGTGCACCTTTATAAAAGACTATTGTTCTCAGATTTGACTCAAACAAGCCTTACACGACAGGGGTGAAGCTGGGGGAGTGACGGTATTGCTAATGTGAAAATGTCTGTATAGCGCGTTTATTTAGAGAAATAATCATTGGCATAATTAGTATAATGCCGTGATCTTAGAATGACTGGTTTTGATTAACATCTATTTTCTTTATATTCTAGTAAATAAAAAGTATCCATGGAGAACACTGAAAATTCAGTGGATTCAAAATCCATTAAAACTTCAGAGACGTGAGTATTTAAAAGGAATCTCATGCCAGCAAGGAGGGTGGGTGTGTGTAGTATGGTACAGCAAACTCGGAGAAAGCAGAAAGAATTGGGGCTTTCAAACCAGAGAGGCCCAGATGACTTCTTATCTCATGTGACAGCTGTGTGACTGTACACATGTTAAATTGTCCTCTCTGAATCTCCTTAAAATAAAACTGTGGAGATTTTAATAGAACTGTGACCTATGGTTGAAGACCCCTCCCTGGTAGCAGGATGACCCAGGAAAGGCAAATGCATCTTCTCGAATCTCCACAGGATAAGAAGTTTGTGTTTTGGGGTGTTTTTTTTGACCTCCTGTTAATGAGTTTTAAGGCTAAGGTAAAATGCAAGTTCTCAGTCTGGGGAATAATTGCCTGGTTATAGATTATCTTTCCCCTTTTTTTGTTTCCTTCCCAGTCTTCCTTTTTGGAATATTCTGCTTATTAATACTTTGATAGATGGAGAAAGGGAAAAATAAAACTCAAAACACTCTTAATTGAATCCATGTCTATTATTATCCCTTTGGGATCTCTTGCGGTACATTTAATTCTAAAAGTTTCTTTTTGAGGTACAGTATTATTGTTCTGGACCACTAGGGAATTATATTAATTTTAATACTGAAAAGTAGTGTTACAGCAGAGCTATTACTAGATTACTAATAAAGATTTTTGCAGTATTTGTTTAGCAAAAGAATTTGCCTAAAAATTAAACTATTGAAATGCAATCTCATCTTAGAGGTAAGATTGGTGTTTCTCTTTTGTCTTTTTAAAAACTGTTTAAAAGTGATTTACACGTGTTCCTACCTTTTCCTATCATGCAGAATATAATTTACTACTGTAGTCTTTTTCCAACAATTTTTTTTTAATTGAATATAATGTGAAATATTCCTAGGCTGAGTGTATGGGGTACATGAACAATAGGTATCAGTGTTTCGTTGTTGTTTCCTGATTCCTGGCCAGGTCAGGGGTCATGCTTGTAGACTGTTGTGATCAAGTCTTATTGAAAAATAGCCACCCCCATTTATTTACATACTGTCCTGGGCCACTTCCACCAGCTGGATGAAGTGGCTAAGTATAAAATGTATTTAATGAAATTTTAATAAAATGTAAAGGAAAACAATATAGAAATTTAAAGCGTGAACGTGAAGTTCGATAGATGCTTTCAGTCTTGTGTCTTACACAGTCTGTATAACTGTTGGCCTCATAGTAATCAGTTCCTTGTCTGTGAAGTGGGTTTTTGTGAAATTTTAGGGAGGAGAAGCCTGTTGCATACAACCTGGCACATTATATTCAACAAATGTTAATTGTTCTTATGTGTTAGAGAAGTCTATGTTCATACAAATAACAGCATTGGTCATGTCTTTCTTTGTAATCCGTTGTCTGATTTCCAAACAGAAAGATCTTACATGGAAGCAAATCAATGGACTCTGGAATATCCTTGGAAGAGAGTTACAAAATGGATTATCCTGAAATGGGTTTATGTATAATAATTAATAATAAGAACTTCCACGAAAATACTGGTATGTGTCGTGATAGTTTTTAAACCTTTACAAGTATTTGTACCGTTTATATTTGGTATAGTATAAAAAAACAGAATTCATGTTATTAGTTAATAAACTGATGACATAGAATAGCCATGAAGTAAAAACAGGCCCAGGATCGTACGAATCCTTCAGTTCAACAGGAACTCTTAAACCTTCTCTGTATGATCAAAATCTCCCTCTACTGTCTGTATGTTGACCTCTTCTGCCCTGACTTCTCTCTTTTTTTTTTTTAAATTTATTTTCTTTTTGGCTGTGTTGTGTCTTCACTGGTGCCTCAGGGCTTTCTCTAGTTGCGGCTAGCGGGGGCTACTCTCTAGCTGCAGTGCACGAGCTGTAGAGCATGCGAGCTTCAGTAGTTAGGGCCCATGGGGCTTAGCTGCCCCGTGAAATTCAGGATCTTTCCAACCAGGGATTGAACCCGTGTCCCCTGCACAAGCAGGCAGATCCTTAGCCACTAGACCACCAGGGGTGGGGGCTGAAGGAAATGGCAGCCCACTCCAGGATTCTTGCCTAGAGAATTCCCTGGACAGAGGAGCCTGGACGGCTGCTGTCCATAGGATCACACAGAGTCGGACACAACTGAAGCGACTTAGCATGCAAGCATGCATTGGAGAAGGAAATGGCAACCCACTCCAGGATTCTTGCCTGGAGAATCCCAGGGACGGAGGAGCCTGATGGCCTGCTGTCTGTGGGATTGGATGGAATCGGACACGACTGAAGTGACCTAGCAGCAGCAGTCCACCAGGGAAGTCCCAGGCCTGACTTCTGTGTAACCTTTGCTTCTTTATCTTCCTGCACCCTCTTTAGTGTTAACGGAAGGATCTCACCAAATAGTAAGGAGAAGTATTTTTCCTTTCTAGGAACTGCGCGAGGCACCTCACAGAAATCTTATTTAATTCTTCTAGCAACCGTGAAAAGTAACCGCCATTAGTTACCGAAAGGTGAAAAGTCCTTGCACAGAGTCCCACTGGTCATTTCGTAGCTGGACCTCTCGGCCTTGGTGTGCCCAACCCCCAGCCCAAGCTGGGAATCCACCCCTGTATCACTTCACCTCCTGGGCCTTCTTTTGTTCTGTTGACTTTGTCTTCCCCTGAAAAGAAGACAGACTCTCCACCTTAAAGAGACCTTATCTTTTTTAATCCTGCTGCCCCCTAAGCTTTGATCTGATTTTTGTCTCCTTCCCTAAGTCTTGACAACGCATGTTCTAAACTTGGCCTCTTTCCATCACCTCGACCACTCTATAGGAATTGCTCTTAGGGTCACAATAGCTTGATCCCCAGATCCACGTCTCAGTCCCTGTACATGTCTGGCTTGAATCTAATAGCATACTTCAGAGGGTTTTTCTTTTTTTTTAAGAGTATATGAAAAAATCCCTCATGATCCTTCTGCTACTGCTGCTGCTGAGTTGCTTCAATCATGTCCGACTCTGTGCAATCCCATAGACAGCAGCCCACCAGGCTCCCCCGTCCCTGGGATTCTCCAGGCAAGAACACTGGAGTGGGTTGCCTTTTCCTTCTCCAGCACGTGAAAGTGAAAAGTGAAAGTGAGGTCGCTCAGTCGTGTCCGACTCTTAGCAGCCCCATGGACCACAGTATACCAGGCTCTTCTGTCCATGGGATATTCCAGGCAAGAGTACTGGAGTGGGGTGCCATTGCTTTCTCCGATTATTATCCTAAAAAAGCTAATTAACATCCTACTGTATTACTTGTAATTTTTCCTTAACGGTTTCTTTCAAAGTTAAATTTTATCCATAACATGTAAGCAATATTGTATCCTGCTTATTCCATTTAATGTAATGTAAGAGTTTTTTGTGCTGTTGTATAATTTCCATATCTGCTATTGCAATGATTATATAATGTCCCATTCCCAAAATAGAGTGTTCCTTTGACTTGCATAATTTACCATATGAATTAACACTAGATGTTCCTTCATTTTTTCACTTTTAAATTAGTACTGTGATTAGCTCTGAATTGGCATATTAATCATATTAGAATTTTAATTAAAAAAATTAGAATCTCCTGATTCACTTTAGGAGGCTATCTATCATAATGCTCGTGAAAAGGGGAAAAAGCAAAATTACACTGGAAAGATAAGCAGGATTGAGTGTTAGATTCATCATAAGGAATGAGGAAAGCGTAGTTGAAAATAAGTGTCTAAAACTGGCCCGTTTATATTGCTTTTGGCTCTAAGTTGAGAGACCACCTTCAACCTTAGGTATTCCGCCTCGCGTTGCTGATTATAATGCCCTCTTCCCATAGAATTTTACATGTTGAACTTATTGGGGTTTGTGTTTTTCTTCCAGTTTTATTAAGATATAATTGACACACAGCACTACATATATTTAAGGTGTGCAGCATGACTGGACTTCCATGCATCATGAAATGATGACCGTAATAAGTTTAGTGAACAGCCATCATCTCATATAGATATGAAATTAAAGAAATAGAAAAAAAGTCTTTTTCTTGTGATAAGAACTTTTAGGATTTACTCTCAACAATTTTCATGTATAATGTACAGCATTGTTAGTTATGTTTATCATTTGTACATTACAGCCCAAGTTTCCCAGGCAGCTCAGTGGTAGCTAATCCACCTACCAATGCAGGAGACGTGGGTTTGATCCCTGCGTCAGAAAGATGCCCTGGAGAAGGAAATGGCAACCCACTCCAATATTCTTGCCTAGAGAATCCCATGGACAGGGGAACCTGGCGGGCTACAGTCCATGGGATCACAACGCAACTAAACAGCAGCCTGAGTACTATCTTTAAAGGGGGGTGGGGCACGTTGTTCAACTCTCTCCCCAAGATTCTTTGGCCCATAATCTGACTTTACCTTTACAGTGAGCTCCTTTTCTGCTTTGAAATGTGAAGGTCGGGTTTTCAAAACCATCTCTGACAGTCTGGTGTCTTCTGTTCAACTATTAAGTGGCTCACAAACCAGGGCCAGAATTTAATTGCTTTGTCACACAAGTGCCCAGTGTTCCCTTTTCCAATGTCAAAACCTTGATGAGCTTACTTCTAATTTTGTAAAAATAATATATGGCGATAAGTTTCAGAAATTACAGATTAGCAAAAGAAACAAATTTAAATCATTCATAATCACACCATTCAGAGACAATCAACAATAATTTGGAGCTGGAAACATCTAGTTGCTTTTTTTTTTTATATGTGTTGATGCTGCTGCTGCTGCTGCTAAGTCGCTTCAGTCGTGTCTAACTCTGTGCGACCCCATAGACAGCAGCCCAGCAGGCTCCGCTGTCAATGGGACTCTCCAGGCAAGAACACTGGAGTGGGTTGCCATTTCCTTCTCCAGTGCATGAAAGTGAAAGTGAAGTCACTCAGTTGTGTCAGATTCTTAACGACCCCGTGGGCTGCAGCCTACCAGGCTCCTCCAGCCACGGGATTTTCCAGGCAAGAGTACTGGAGTGGGGTGCCATTGCCTCCTCCATATGTGTTAGGTTTACTCAGTTCTGAGTGCCTTCCCCCTACTGTGCCTGACACTTTAGATTTTTAAATCTGAGGACATTGTTCGGTCAATCCATACATGCGTGTGGAAGGTGCTCTAAGGGGTGAGGAAAGCCCAGGACTCTGCGGTACAGGCCACACAGCAGCTGCAGAGCCTTGTTTGAGTTCTGCTGGACTCTTGTGTGCTGTGGGTCCCACATCTCTGCAGATGAAGCCGGTTGTGATCATGGTTTCATGGTGGTCGGAAGGCTTAGACCCTTTTGAACAGTGTTAATGTGGCCTAGTGGTTTATGGGAGTTTTTTTGTTTCCCCTGAAAAGATACGATGAAACTACTGATGTATCTTAGAATTGTTGAAAACTTAGAATCAAAGAAATAGTTCCTCTGAGTGTGTGAGGTATGTGTTGATATATATGTCTGTGTATGGTGATGTGTATGTGTTTGTGTATGTTTATGTATGTGTATATAATTTTTTCTTAAAAGTAGGATCCTTTTATTTTCTACTCTTTTTTTTTTTAATAACAGTGACCATTTTCCTATGGCAAAATTTTGTCTACAACATTTCAGTGGCAACATAGTATCCCATATTATAAATGAATTGTAATTAACTTAACCAAACCTCTCTTTTTAGGCATTTAAGTCATTTGTTTATCATTATCTAAGCAGCTGTGAAAAACATCTTGTGTTTGTAAGACAGAACACAGATAACAGATTATATTGTGAAGTGTCTTGTATGCGAAGAAATGAAAGAGACTTGGTGCCACCACTGTCAGAGTATTGAATTTTCTTAGCATTTGAAAGGAAGAGTTTCTTGTGGATTGTGTGGATCTCTGAATAGTTCATTTCAAAGCAGTTTATCTTTTTTTTTTTCATGCAATTAAAAGTAACTTTCTGTTCAAGGCATGGCCTGTCGATCTGGTACAGACGTGGACGCAGCAAACCTCAGGGAAACCTTCATGAGCTTGAAATATGAAGTCAGGATTAAAAACGATCTTACACGTAAAGAAATGTTGGAATTAATGAGCGACGGTAAGAAATAATGAAAAGAATGATCTTCATTGTCCAGTGTATATACAGTCTAGCTATAACCTACATGAAAGTAAAGCATGAGAATTGTGGAACTAGAGTGTACACAGCCCTACTCTGTACATTTCATGTAAGTAAAACAAGCTATTCATACCGATTCCCTAGAGTAGTCTGAGGTGTGTTGCTCTGCCCCAAGCTGGATTTACATGATCTCTTGGTTCGGTTCTCAAATTTCTTCATCTTATTCCCATACACTACATATGAAATTGTTGAATAAAATTGCATTGGTTTTTTTGTCTATAAATGTTTTTCCAGTTTCTAAAGAAGACCATAGCAAAAGAAGCAGTTTTATTTGCGTGCTTCTAAGCCATGGTGAAGAAGGAATCATATTTGGAACCAATGGACCCGTCGATCTGAAAAAATTAGCAAGTTTCTTCAAAGGGGACTGTTGCAGAAGTCTGACTGGAAAACCCAAACTTTTCATTATTCAGGTAATAGATAACTGAGCTATTTGGTTATTGAGGCTTCTTTAGGGATTAATTTACTCCATTGTGGATTATCCAAAGGATTTTTAATTTTTTTTTCCTTGAAACTGCTAAACTATTGCTACTTTTTTATTTATTTAAACCACCACTTAGGAGGCATAGCATAAACTTTAAGTTTTAGACTTCTAGCAAAATGACTGAATAATTAACATCAGTTTTTATAGAGCCTTTGCATTTCTTAGGAATAAGTTACTCATTTATGCATGTACACACTTTTTTTTCCAATTAATGTTTCTTTTCTTTTTTTTCTAATATTTTAAATAAGTGTTTATTTTCTAACCTCTAGGCCTGCCGAGGCACAGAACTAGACTGTGGTATTGAGACAGACAGTGGTACTGAGGATGACATGGCCTGCCAGAAAATACCAGTTGAGGCAGACTTCTTGTATGCATATTCTACAGCACCTGGTAAGAAACTTACAAATACTGAAATATGTAGATTTTAAACACTGAAGAGTGTGTTCCAAAGGCTATAGGGATTTTGATATCCATAAAAAGCCACTGTGTCTTGTGTTAGGGTACCCTAACCAAAGAGAAGTCTCAAAAAGTTGTCTTTATCCCAGTTTGGCTAGAAAATGTGCCCGTGTAAGAAAGCATACTTACACAATGTCATTCATGAACTTCATACCACATGGAATCCGTATTATAATACAGGCCAAGTCAGAGCTTCGCCCACTTCCTGAAATAGGAGAGAGGTGTGTTTTCCAGGAATTCTTTGGGAGCTAGGAAACTGAAAGGGTAAACATGAATAGCATATGAGTGGGTAGAAGTGGAACAAGAGAAAATATGGTTAAAAATTATTTATGACTAGGTTATCAACCTCCTCTTTGTCTGTGGTTGTATTACACGTTACGTGTGTGTGTGTGCTTGTCATCATATAAATTAGTATATATTGATCATGTACTTGTTTACTCATACAACTAACTCAGGATGTGTTTGGAAATACAGGGCAAGTGTATTTTTAAACAGTATTACATTTTTAAATATAGTTGATATGATTTATTTTAACCTCTGGGCATCTTTCCAGTTCAGATTAAAAGCAATGGATCCAGGGACTTCCCGGTAATTCAGTGGTTAAGACTTGGTGCTTTCACTACTGTGGGCCCCCGTTCCATTCCCTGGTCCAGGAATTAGGTCCCCCAAGCCACTCAGCATGGCCAAAAACACAACAATGAATCCACTAGTTTATCTAGGAAAAGGACGATAAATACACTATTTCCCCTTTTTGGACTGTTGAATATGCTATTGTTACGCTCCGAGTATACAGACGTGGACGCAGCAAACCTCAGGGAAACCTTCATGAGCTTGAAATATGAAGTCAGGATTAAAAACGATCTTACACGTAAAGAAATGTTGGAATTAATGAGCGACGGTAAGAAATAATGAAAAGAATGATCTTCATTGTCCAGTGTATATACAGTCTAGCTATAACCTACATGAAAGTAAAGCATGAGAATTGTGGAACTAGAGTGTACACAGCCCTACTCTGTACATTTCATGTAAGTAAAACAAGCTATTCATACCGATTCCCTAGAGTAGTCTGAGGTGTGTTGCTCTGCCCCAAGCTGGATTTACATGATCTCTTGGTTCGGTTCTCAAATTTCTTCATCTTATTCCCATACACTACATATGAAATTGTTGAATAAAATTGCATTGGTTTTTTTGTCTATAAATGTTTTTCCAGTTTCTAAAGAAGACCATAGCAAAAGAAGCAGTTTTATTTGCGTGCTTCTAAGCCATGGTGAAGAAGGAATCATATTTGGAACCAATGGACCCGTCGATCTGAAAAAATTAGCAAGTTTCTTCAAAGGGGACTGTTGCAGAAGTCTGACTGGAAAACCCAAACTTTTCATTATTCAGGTAATAGATAACTGAGCTATTTGGTTATTGAGGCTTCTTTAGGGATTAATTTACTCCATTGTGGATTATCCAAAGGATTTTTAATTTTTTTTTCCTTGAAACTGCTAAACTATTGCTACTTTTTTATTTATTTAAACCACCACTTAGGAGGCATAGCATAAACTTTAAGTTTTAGACTTCTAGCAAAATGACTGAATAATTAACATCAGTTTTTATAGAGCCTTTGCATTTCTTAGGAATAAGTTACTCATTTATGCATGTACACACTTTTTTTTCCAATTAATGTTTCTTTTCTTTTTTTTCTAATATTTTAAATAAGTGTTTATTTTCTAACCTCTAGGCCTGCCGAGGCACAGAACTAGACTTGGTATTGAGACAGACAGTGGTACTGAGGATGACATGGCCTGCCAGAAAATACCAGTTGAGGCAGACTTCTTGTATGCATATTCTACAGCACCTGGTAAGAAACTTACAAATACTGAAATATGTAGATTTTAAACACTGAAGAGTGTGTTCCAAAGGCTATAGGGATTTTGATATCCATAAAAAGCCACTGTGTCTTGTGTTAGGGTACCCTAACCAAAGAGAAGTCTCAAAAAGTTGTCTTTATCCCAGTTTGGCTAGAAAATGTGCCCGTGTAAGAAAGCATACTTACACAATGTCATTCATGAACTTCATACCACATGGAATCCGTATTATAATACAGGCCAAGTCAGAGCTTCGCCCACTTCCTGAAATAGGAGAGAGGTGTGTTTTCCAGGAATTCTTTGGGAGCTAGGAAACTGAAAGGGTAAACATGAATAGCATATGAGTGGGTAGAAGTGGAACAAGAGAAAATATGGTTAAAAATTATTTATGACTAGGTTATCAACCTCCTCTTTGTCTGTGGTTGTATTACACGTTACGTGTGTGTGTGTGCTTGTCATCATATAAATTAGTATATATTGATCATGTACTTGTTTACTCATACAACTAACTCAGGATGTGTTTGGAAATACAGGGCAAGTGTATTTTTAAACAGTATTACATTTTTAAATATAGTTGATATGATTTATTTTAACCTCTGGGCATCTTTCCAGTTCAGATTAAAAGCAATGGATCCAGGGACTTCCCGGTAATTCAGTGGTTAAGACTTGGTGCTTTCACTACTGTGGGCCCCCGTTCCATTCCCTGGTCCAGGAATTAGGTCCCCCAAGCCACTCAGCATGGCCAAAAACACAACAATGAATCCACTAGTTTATCTAGGAAAAGGACGATAAATACACTATTTCCCCTTTTTGGACTGTTGAATATGCTATTGTTACGCTCCGAGTCCAAGTCTCCGAATAGACTGAGAGAACAAGTCCACCACGGCAATGCAAAGGCAAGAAAGGAGTTTATTTACTGCTAACTCGAGTTAGGGCACTCTGCCACATCCAACACAGTGGAGTAAGGCAAGAGGGTCCCGAGCCCTGAATTACAGCAGTATTTATAGACTTAGAACAAAGACAGGGAGTTGGCAAGGGCAGATTGGTTGCAAGGGGTTCTTGGTACCTATTAATTGGCTAAATTTTGCATGTGCGGGCTCGCTTAAGGGACTTTTCGTGTTATCTGGGCTAGCTCTAACCAGGCTATGGGGAGTATGCTGACTGGCAGAGTCTCAAGGTCGGGGGATGATGATCTCATCTCCTTCTGGGCAGTGACCCTGCTCTTTTCTGTGATTGTAGCTCTGGCTACTTTAGTCCTTGAAGCTTGTCATGGCTTCTGTCAGGTCTCAACAGCTATAATGTGTTTATTATACTCCATTCTGGTGCCCTGTAGACAAATTTAAGACCCTCAAATGTCTGTGCATACATAAGCAGGTTGTTGGATAAGCCAATCATCTCACTGCAACACCGTGCTACTTAAAATGATCCTTTTTTATTTCTTTGCTTTTGCCTTTTCTGCCTATAAACCATTCTTCCTTATTGGAAGGGAAGCCCAGGAAGTAGAATTCTCACTCAGTGGTGTAGTTAGCCTGCAATTGTTTTCCTTGTCAAAAGCAGAGGTATACAGACAACACCTACTTGGTTTTTGTTTGTTTTCCCCTGGAACCAAAGTTATGGTATATTTTTCTTTTTATGGCTAATAATACCAATGCATGTTTATGTTGTTCATGAATATGCCACAATTGATTAAATCAGCTGACATCAACTATCTGTGATATTTTTGTCATGTTTTGCCCTATAGGTTACTTTTCCTGGCGAAACTCAAAGTACGGATCGTGGTTCATCCAGGCTCTTTGTGAGATGCTGAAAAAGTACGCTCACAAACTCGAGCTCATGCACATTCTTACTCGGGTTAACCGAAAGGTAGCGACAGAATATGAGTCCTTTTCCATCGATTCTGCTTTTCATGCAAAGAAACAGATTCCTTGTATTATGTCTATGCTCACAAAAGAACTGTATTTCTAATCGCTAAAGACACAGATGATTTTTGTTTTTCACTTGTATGCCAAGTGAGCACATGGTGTAACTGGTACTATATTTTCCTCTCCCCTCTAAACCTAACCTAATGACCCAGGTGATAACTTTGAAACATGCCTCCTTCGTAGCAATAGAACTACTGTGCAGCTACCTCAAACACAATTGGGTAGTTGAGACTGAGTTTAACGAAGATGAAATAAAACTGGATCGTGGAAATCATTATGAGAAGAAAATGACTGTAAATTAGCACATCTCTTAATTACCAAGGTTTAGTGCCGATGCTATGCTACACATTTTCAAGCAATGATGGAAAAAGTTAAACACTGCAGTAGTATATTCCCGTCATGTGGGTATGCCACTGTATCAGGGAATAGTTATGGTTTTTGTCAAACAACAGCAATGATGATATGGAATGATGTATCCTAGAACTTGGTGGTCCATATGTGTGGTCTAAGACATGAAGACCTTGATCTTAAGACAATGGTATTTTTACATCACCTATTTGAGCTGATGGTTTTGTGATGTTTGTGCTGAGCATGTCTTTGCTGTTTTAAAAAAAAAAATCATGTTTTAGCGTTGAAAAAGAACTAAATGTTTTACTTGGGAAGGTGTGAGAAAACTAAGTTGACCCTGAGAATAAATGCAGCAATCATAAAGGGCAACGGATTAAAGACTATGAGGTGCTGAAATGCAACTCTTCCACCAGCTGCTGGGCCTTGCGTACCTGCAGAATATCTAAAGGGCTCTTCTGTCAAAACCTCAGACTTCGATCACACTGATAAGAGCGTGAGTTGAAATTCTATAGGGACATACTAAAACACAACTTAAATTGAGGTAGAAGGGAGAAACAGTCAGCCAGTCAGCTGGGCACTCCATAATTAGAAGATGGTTTGAGCCTGACCGGGGACACTGCGCAGCCTCTCTGTGGCGGGGTCAGAGCCATAGACTACGGCTTCAGGAAAAAGAATGCAGGCTAGAATCTTCACAGCTACGGGTGTGTGCGGAAGATGCTCCCAAGGCAAGAAGCTCCAAGAAGGTGAATCAGATTAAACTTCTGAAATGGAAATTTTCCAGAGGGTAAGAGCCATCATAAAAATCCTAGCCCTCTAATTTTTGCTTTATTTCAAATGATGGCTTTTAATTGGATGTTAAAGCGAATTCTCATCCGCCTTTCTGCAGATAGCCCATTTTATAAAATAGACTTGACTTCACTACCACTGAATATCAGTCCACTTCTTACTTGACGCTGGGTTCGGGGGGAGGTCTGCAGTTTTCAGCTTATCAGGAATTGCGTAAATTAATGCTTAAGTACCTGAATATGGTTTACAAGAGACTCTGAGTGTTTGCTTGGGGAAAACACTAAGGTTTCTCTTTCCCCTTCATGGTTAACAAGGTTCACTCCCCTTTGCTGTACGTGGGCATGGATGTGCCCAAGTGTGCACCTAACCACGAAACTTTGTCCAGGAGCTACAGTTCTCCCGAAGAACAGGTCCTGCATTCGTTCCAGAACGCCCCTTTCTGCCATCCCTGAATGTCAGCCCGTAAAAGCAATTTCATTAGCATTTCCTCATTTTCCAGTATAAGCAGTGAATGTGGCCTAATGGTCTGGACCCTCATCCATCCTTTGCAGAAAATGGGGAAAAAAATCATAGCACTCTCGGCAGTAAAATTTTTTAGCATGTTAACTTTTATTCTGTTCATGTTTACAATCAACGGAGAATGATACAGTTATGATCGTATACTTTTCTCTGAAATGAAAGAACCGGGGCACCCAGGACTTTAGCAGTCATCCAATCTTCCTCCTTTGGTGCCCAGGGAAACTGAAGGCCAGAGATGGGACGCAGACCGGGGAGGCTCTGAGCCTGCTTGCTCAAGAGCTGCTGAATTCTGCATTGCTGTAACCCTCTGGTTCCCGTGAGCTTTCTTGTGCTAAACAAAGGTGCTCACATTTATAAATGAAAGCTCTTTCTTTTGATTGTGTCTGTAACTTTTTCTGAGTAAATGAAGCATGCTGTGGGATCAGAAGGTATGTTCCTATGTGACAATTTTGTAAAAAAAGTTTGTTATTATGCATTTCTATTTCCAAATACAAATTTTAAGTTAAAATGACCAATGTGTTCAAGTTTCTATTATTGCCTCTGATGTGCTGCTAATTGAAGTTAAAATATTTTTAACCAAGAGCTTGATTGGGGAGGACCAACGATGATGAGATGGGACCGTTCAATCAAACACTTTGAGATGGTAGGAAATTACCAAATAGGGTAAAGGAGCCTCCCTGCTCCTTCCAGGGCCCTCTCAGAAGGCCCTGCTTCTAAAATTACATGATGCCAGGAAGGATACTAAGTTCTCACAAACCACAGCCCCTAAATATGACCATATTTTTGTGTGTTTCCTTGCTTTGAGGAATGGGGAGTAGCGAGTATAAAGCCTGTCACTGAAATGAATCATTTTCTACCCATAAATTGTTAACAGGGCTAGTGGGGGAGGGGAGGTATGGAATAAACATTAATGTTCCCTGATGGTCAGCTCTGGGAGAGGTGTTATGAGAGGGGAAGAATTTCCCTCTTTATTTTACATTCTTAACAAAGGAATATAAGTGCAAGGATGAGTGGTTTGCACTTATTCTAATATTTCTGTAGTAAACATACATTACTTTTAAATCAGAAAACTAAAATTCTCCTAATTGGGAATAAGGGATTCCTAATTCCAAAGAGTGGAGAACAGCAGGAATAAGTCCTTTAAGGCTGTTGCAGGAACTTCCCTGGTGGCGCAGTGGCTGAGACCGTGCTAGCAGTGTAGAAGGCTGAGGTTCAGTCCCTGGTTGGGGAACTAGGTTCTGTGTGCTGCAAATTACTTTTTAAAGAAAGGCTCTGTAGTTTTGTAGTACATTGACAGTTGAGCCCGTTCTTTGTGGTTGTTTAGTCACTAAGTCATGTCCAGCTGTTTTGCAGCCCCAGTGGGTGATAGCCCTCCAGGCTCCTCTGTCCATGGGATTTCCTAGGCAAGAATACTGGAGGCATTGCCATTTCCTTCTCTGGGGAATCTTCCCCACCGACCCAGGGATCAAACCCGCATCTTCTGAATTGCCAGGCCGATGCTTTACCACTGAGCCACCAGGGAAGCCCCGAGCCCATTCTAATCTCTGCTAAATAAAGAAGAGTAAAAAGAAAAAGACCAAGAACCTGACAGAAAAATGAACCAAGGGCAGTGAACGGATAGTTCACAGAAAAAGAAAGACCAAATATCCTTTACACCTCAGGAGAAGAGATTAATCATCTTGACAAGAGAAATGCAAATTAAGGTATCATTCATCGCCTGTGAGACTGACAAAAATCCTCAAGTTTGATAACACTCTGTTGGCTGAGCTGTGGGGAAATGTATTCTCCCACTGGTAAGAGTGCAAAATGTTGGGAGGAGAATCCAGCAATAGCTGTCTAATATTTACTCTTGGAAGTAGCAAACGCGGGTCTTGAAATTCAAACTAACTTGTCCACGTAAGTATATACACAATTCTTCATTGCAACATTGTTTTCATGGTACAAAACAGTAGCAACCCAACTATAAAAAAGATATATCTGCACAGTGGAACACAATTTGCTGTAAAACAGAATGAGAAGAATCCTCTTAAACTGATAGGCAAGGATCAGCATGCATGAGGAGGTGGGAAAGAATGAAACACAGGCCGCTGTAGACAGTAGGAGGTAGTTTGTATAAAAAAGGCATAGGGGTGGGAGGGCATAAGAGTATGCATAAAGTGAGGAACAGATAAAGATGTATGCATGTATAGGCACGCACGCATGCAATGGAATATTACTCGGCCATTAAAAAGTGAAAATGCCATTTGGAGCAATATGGATGGACCTAGAGATTGTCATACAATGAAGTAAGAGAAGTAAGAGAAACAGAAATAGTGAGTGACATCCCAAATATGCAGAATCTAAAAAGAAATGATACAATGAGCATATTTACAAATAGAAACAGAGAACCAACTTTCAGTTGCTTGAGGGGAAGGGTGGGGGGAAGAGATGGATAGTTTGGGGTAGACATGTACACGCTGCTGTAGTTAAAATGGATAACGAACAAGGCCCTACTGTATAGTACAGGGAGTCTGCTCTGTTACGTGGCTGCGGATGGAATGGGATTTTGGAGGAGAATATGGATACATGTATATGAGTGGCTGAGTCCCTTTGCTGTCCACGTGAAACTATCACAACATTTTTAATTGGTTATACTCCAGTATAAAAGTTTAAAAAATTCTTTAAAAGACTGCATAAAGTAACACCTGAAGGATAAAGGAAACTAATGCAAATGAAAGTGGTGGATGGGGGCAGGGGCGGAAGTGAGGTTTCTCATGTTTCCTTTTCTATATCATTTTGACATTTTTGTTGTTGTTCAGTCATTAAGTCGTGTCTGACTCTTTGCTACCCCATGGACTGCAGCACGCCAGGCTTCCCTGTCCTTCACTATCTCCCAGAGTTTGCTCAAACTCATGTCCATTGAGTCAGTGATGCCATCCAACCATCTCCTACTCTGTCACCCCCTTCTCCTGCCTTCAATCTCAGCATCAGGGCCTTTTCCATTGAATCAGCTCTTCACATCAGGTGGCCAAAAATACTGGAATTTCAGCTTCAGCATCAGTCTTTCCAATGAATATTCAAGGTTGATTTCCTTTAGGATTGACTGGGTTGATCTTGCTGTCCAAGGGACTCTCAAGAGTCTACTCCAGCATCACAGTTCAAAAGCATCAGTTCTTACAGTTTTGAACATGTCAATATATTTCCTGGTGTCAAAAAATGGAAATAAACTAAGAAGAGGTGGAAACGGCACAAAACTATTTCAGGAATGAGAATGTGGATCAGTACAGGGGGTTGGGGTGGAGAGGGCATCATAGCTGTGCAATAGCCACGTTCCAGGATTTTGTAGTTTGTTTATTTTCTTCTTTGACTAAGCATCTGTACATACACATTGAGAAATCATAACACACTTAATATTAGAACTTGAGCCCAAAGTCTCAGCATCAATTTTTTTATAGCTCAAAGAGGATCTAGACAATTCCTGTGTATTTTTTAACTAATAAGGTGTTAAAATCCATAGGTGTTCCATCCATACCCTTTCACATAATGAGGCAGACCAACAAATATCTACCCAGAACATCTACCATCTGCCACACTGTTAATGAAAAGAACTGAGGAACTGATATGTTTAGAGATGTTCAGAAAAAGCAAGCACCTCCCTCTCAAGAAAATGTTTTTCCAAATTTAAAGTTGGTGCAAAAGCTTAAGTAGCACGTTTGAGCTAAAGAGTCCAATGTCTGATCTGCCTCTTATGCTTTGGTTTTAAGTGACTTAAATGTCAGCTTGGGGACCTAGACACCCTCATATACAGTTCCCCAGGAGGGAAGAATATTTGGCCAAAGTATTGAAAGCTGATTCACTGATTCTACTGAAATATTTCCAAACACTCATTAATTTTTTTGAAGTCAACCTGGCTGTGTTAGGTCTTAGTTGCCCTGTGGCATGTGGAATCTTTGTTCCTGGGTGGGATCTTAGTTCCCTGACCAGGAATCGAAATCCCCACACTAGGAAGCAGATTCTTAACCACTGGACCACCAGGAAGTCTGCCTGGCAGGTTTAAGGAGCATTGAGGAGCCTGTTGTGGATGGGGCGAATAAGCAGAACAGGTGAGGGTGGCACCGGGAGGTGGCGCGGTGCACGAGCCTGAGGATGCTGCTTCTCAAATCCCACCGAGGGAGACAGTGCACGTGCAAAGGGAAGAGACTCCAATGCTCGGGGACCTAGGAAAGGGCACCGAAAGGACTGCCAGAGCTGAAGGTGGGAAAGCGGGAGTGGAGGGTGAGAAGGCCAGGGGAAGAAGCTGCTTGGCAATGGCCAGCTGGGAACACACTACTGAAAATGGCGAGGAAAGGAGCACTTGAAATACGCACTGGATTTGCGATGGGGGGTTATAAGTGATCCTGACAAAGGGTGTGTGTGTTAGTCGCTAAGGTGTCTGACTCTGTGACCCCATGGACTATAGCCCACCAGGCTCCTCTGTCCATGGGATTCTCCAGGCAAGAATACTGGAGTGGGTTGCCATTTCCTTCTCCAGGGGATCTTCCTGACCCAGGGATTGAACCTGAGTGTCGAGCGTTGCAGGCAGATTCTCTACCATCTGAGCCGCCAGGGAAGCACCAACAGAGGGGAGTCTGTGCGAATATTGAGGCAGAAGCCAGCTTGGAGAGGACTGACAAAGAAGTGCCAAGTGAGGAAATGGAAATTAGCAGTGTAGAAAACTTGAGAAATTGGCTTCGAAGGAAGGGCAGGGTGGGGAATAGGAAGTGAGTTGAAATGTGTGCAAGACTGAACATGTTTAAATGCTGATGGCAAGAGTCAAGTCAGGATAAAGACTGAAAAGACTGGAGGGAGAAGTAACTGACCGTGTAGGATTCCTAAGAAGTGAGAGAGAGTTAAATTAATTTAAATCAACACAATTGTGGGGATGCAGAGAAGAAGCCTTTTTTTTTTTTTCCTTAACAGGAGGAAATATGAAAAGCTGGGTGTGAATAAAGCTAGGCTTGTCAGTTTTGTGGCAGGAAGTTCTCTTATATTTTTTAAGAAATAGAAAACAAGGACTCTGCTCAAAGTTAGCTGTTCAAAGGGTTAGAAGAATAAGGAAGGTTTGAAACCATCACTGTCAAGAGCTGGAGAGTGGATAAACCAGAGAAGTTTAGTGAGATTTCTGGGCAGCGTTTAGGGCCCAGTTGAAATCACAGTGGTACCAGCTTGCCCCATTGTGGGATTTATCTGGGAACATTCAGCTGTTTTGGTATTGGCATTAGTTGGCTTCATCCAACTTTGGAAATTTGCCCAAAATGTAAAAAAAAAAAAAGAGTAGTGGGACTTCCCTGGTGGTTAAGACTCCGAGGTTCAGCTGCAAGGGGCATGGGTTTGATCCCTAGTCAGGGAAGTAAGATCTCACGTGCCGTGCGGCATGGCGAAAAAAGAGAAGTCACAGATTTCAGAAGACTGCAAGATCAGTTACTCATCTGGCGGACCATGGAAGCTGGGCTAGATAGATAGGACGGTGAACACAGAAGAGGATAGTTTTAGGGAATAAGACAAGTGGTCCATGGCCTGGTGGTCTTGATGAATTTGAAGAACCCTCATCATACAATAGTGAAAAAAATAATAAGATTAAAGGATGGCTAATAGGGCTTCCGTGGTGGTCCAGTGATTAAGAATCCACCTAGCAATGCAGGGGACATGCGTTCGATCCCTGGTCTGGGAAGATCCCCCATGCTTCGGACCAACTAAGCCTGTGCTCCACGGCTACTAAGCCTGCACACTGCAGCTGCTGACACCTGTTCCCCTAGAGCCTGCGCTCCTCAACAAGAGAAGCCACCACAGTGAGAAGCCGGGGGTGCAACTAGAAAGTAGCCCCAGCTTGCCGCAACTAGAGAAAGCCCGTGCACAGCAACAAAGACCTAGCAACCAAAACGAATCATTTTTACAAAGAAAGAACCCAAATGCTATCTTCAACAATTAAAAAAAAAAAGATATGCAACAAGCAACATAGGTTTATTGTATAGCGCAGGGAACTACAGTCAGTATCTTGTGATAACCTATAATGGAAAATAATCTGAAAAATAATATATGTATAACTGTATAACTGAATCACCCTGCTGTGCACCTGAAACATTGTAAGTCAACCATACATACTTCAATAAAATATGTATATATTAAGAAAACGAAACGATTGCTGATTGTGGGCTGCTGTCTATGGGGTCGCATAGAGTTGGACACGACTGAAGTGACTTAGCAGCAGCAGCAGCAGCAGCAGAGTAGGGATGGGAGGTGAGGCACATCTGACCATGGAAAAGGTGTGACTGGTCGAGTTGAAGAGTGAAGTAGAATGAAGGACCATTTTCGAAATGAGGCTGTGGATCTAAGGGCTGGGAATGTTGAATGTGCCCTCCTCCCTACGGGCAATGATGTGCTGAAACGAGACTCCGTGTGTGTGTGTGTGTGTGTGTGTGTGTGTGTGCACGCGCACGTGCTGGTCGATCAGTTGTGTCCAACTCTTTGATGACTCCATGGATTATAGTCCACCAGTCTTCTCTGTCCACGGGATTCCCCAGGGCAAGCTACTGAAGTGAGTTGCTATTTCCTTCTTCAGGGGATTTTCCCAACCCAGGGATCAAGCCCGAGTCTCCGGCACTGCAGGCAGATTCTTTGCTATCTTTCTCACTGAGGAAGCCAATTCCATGTGTAAGAGTACGGTGATAAGATAAGGTGAAACAATGTAGTTGTGTTTACAAACCTTTCATTTTAGGGAACTTTTTAAAAAACCCATCTTTTGTTTCTGCCAAATAACACTTTTAGAACTACCACGTGTTATCAACATTACTCATAAAAGAACATTTTAACTCCCATTTCCTCCTCGACCCCCAAAATCAGAAGGGACATACTCTCACATTTTTCAAGGTGCCTACTCATTTTTACAGCTTAGAAAAAATCACTGAAAATCCTGCTCAAAACCTTAAAATACATATTTTTGCTTTCAGTTTTTAATTGGAACCTAATATTGTGAAAAGTACCAGGCAGAAATAGCAGTTCCCCCTTTCCAGACAGTGCTGCTGGGCCTCTGTTTTGAACATTTCCCTCCAGAGCTCCCGTTGCTGATGCAAATTCAGAGGGAAGAGACCGAGCAATCAAATTTGCAAGTGGTGCCTGTTGAGAGTTTCAATTATTTGTAAATCTGTGAGAACGTTGGAGTCCTGTGGGGGTGAGTGATGGAGGCAGTCTGGGTACCAAAATCTTCTGCCTCCACACCCCACCCTGTCCTCTCCGTCTCCTGCTCCCCTTCCACCCCTCCTGGCTCTCTGTCCCCAACTACCAGTTGGGATCCCACAGTGACAAACCACCCAGATTTGTCTGGCTTTTGTGTATCAACTCTAGGTCTGATTTATCATCATCTGTTGACCCAACCCAGGCTGATACAAAATCAAATGATTTAAATTTTAAGTCTGTCCATGGAGGACGGATTCCATCTGTGTATTTTAGTTTCAGTACTTTATCCCTATTGATCAACTTGGTACCTTCTTAACTTTTTTTTTTTTTTTCAAAAAATCTTCATGTAAGAAATTTAATATGAATCTTCTGGGTATATCTCTCTGATGTTCAAAGCAATCGCATATTCTTTATATTTCATTTGAATTTCTCATACAAGTACAAAACCATACAAAATCAGAATTGGATCTATCCCTGTTCTCTCCCATCCTCTCACATGCCCTCAAGCATAGAGCAGAATTTAAAGACTGAAATAGTTTAACCAAAAGAGTGCTTTGGCTGATCCAAGGAGAACATCAAAAAGATAATCTAGGGACTTCCCTGGTTGACCAGTGGTTAAGACTCCAGGCTTCCGATGCAAGGGGCACAGGTTTGATCCCTGGTCAAGTAACTAAGGTCCCATAGGCCATGCATGATGAAAATAAGTAAATAATAAAAAAGCTAGACTTAGAGCTACTGTAATACATTCACCTCCTTAAAGTTAACTGCTAAAAATGTTACAAATTCTCTTCACAAATTTCTTCTCAAAAGTCATCAAGTCACCGACAGCAGCTTCCTGTGAAAGTTTACCTATGAGCTTTAAAGGCATCTGTTCTGTGTTCAACCCTCGATGTAAAAGTCCCTTGAAACCACTGCATTGCCATCAACTTGCTTAGCTGGAGAGGAGCCTACTTTCGAATCTCATCAAGTAAATTCTGGGAAATACTGAGTTGACATCTGCACTGTCTTTGAAGGTGCTATGGTTGTTGGGCAACCCATTTTTTCAGCGTGTGAAATTTACAGGTAAACCAAGATTAAGAAATGTTTTTTACTAGATACAGTCACAGTCCATTTCAACTCAGAATTCCCCATCCCCACTTCACCTCCCACGGGGGCACTTCCTCTGTTGCTTGGTTTCATACTGTTCAAGCTGTACTAACTCTGGAATCCGCTTACTAGCTGTCTCTTCCCCAGTCTGAACTCCAATTTCTCTTGCTCTAAAATGAGGTCAACTATATTCCTTCCAGTAGGAGTGACGTGAGAACATTTAACAATGGTGGAGATGTCCCTGGTGGTCCAGTGGCTGGGACTCAGCACTCCCAACGCAGGGGCCCTGGGTTTAATCCCTGGTCAGGGATCCACATGCTGCAACAAACACATGACGCAGCCATATAAATAAATAAAACTAAATTTTTTTAATCCATTGTATTAAAAAAACAACAACAACAGAAAAGTTGTCCATCATGTTGCTGTCATTGGAAATGTCAGTACAACTACTTTCTTGACTTAGCCTGCCTTACAGTGCTCAAGTTTGTGTCCCTTCTATTCTCAGTGAGACTTATCTACCATCCTGAGCTAAGGAGAAGGGAGTAGGGAGTCTGGGGCTGCAAAAGGGAGGAAGACAAATCACAGGCAGACGAGAAGAAAGAAAATGTTTGGTAAACAAATGTTTGCCTTGCTTTGCAGATAAGTCTTTCTGATATAAAAGCGATCTTGGGGGCTTCCCTGATGGCCTAATGGTTACGAATCCACTTGCCAGTGCAGAGGACACAGGTTCAATCCCTGGTGCAGGAGGATCCCACATGCCACGGAGCAAGTAAGTTTGCAGCCACAGCTACTGAGCCCATGCCACAAGCGCTCTAAGCCTATGCCCCACAACAAGAGAACCACAATGACAAGGCTCTGTGCACCGCAGCTAGAGAGTTAGCCCCCTCTCACCACAACTAGAGAAAGCTCACGTGAAGTAACAAAGACCCAGCACTGCCAAAAATTAAAATGTATTCATTTTCAAAAGAAACACAGCTTGGACTATGACCCTAGTAGAACCCTAAATTACTGTCTTAAAGAAAAGTTATCTCTGGTAATAACTCTTCCTGCTACAAGTGCTTTATCTAAATTCTTTCAGGCAGTTAAGGGAGACTCATAGAGCTTTCAAGGTCTGCTGTCTCTTCATTGCCTTCAGGCTAAAACAACCCATAGGTCAGAGTGGCGTATTTTGGAGTGTCATATTCTGTTCCCTCGTAACTGTCTCATTAGATAACAAAATGAAAATGATTTAGTAATGAGTTCGCTGTCCCTTATTCAAGGAGCACAGCGCCTTGCCAGCTGTGAAACCCTCTTCCTGAGAGATTTTGGACAAGAGGGAGTTTTACAAAGTTAGAAATGGCATTGTGGAACCAGAGCGTGACTGGGTAGGAGGTGGGGGATTTCCTTCTAAGACTCGCAGATCCTGCTTTCCAGGGTAAGATGTGCTGCTAAAGCTGAGCTGGAGGATTGTGAGTGGTGTTTCTGGACAAGTGTTTCTGGTAAGTGCAGGCTGATGTAGCTTTAGATCTGTGATATGGGTGGGCTCACTGGGGTGCCCTCCATTTTAAGGGTCCTGATACATGAACTAGCTTTATCATTCTGTCAATAAGTCAGGTTACTTGAACCTCCATTCTGCTTGCTAGTGTTTGGGACAAACTCAACCCATTCAGAGTTAACCCAGCCAACTTGGGGTTCCCTCCCTGCCTGGGAGTTCGTGAGCACCCCGTCATGGACAGAGGAGGGGGTTGGGGATGTTTGGTCTTCCCTTGTCACAGGTGCCCTGTGGGTCCTGCTGAGATGCATGTCATTCTCCATTGGGCTGGCCCCCTCCCCGGCCCTCCCCTTCTCAGGCACCAATCAGGGTATCTGCATTCCCACGGGGTTTCTGTTCGTATCGTTTGCTCCTCCTGTTTCAGTCACCCCTGTCCTTAAAGTGGAGGAAAAACAATTTTCCCTCTACCCTTTTGAGCTCTTTTGAGCTGAGGCCCTTGTAAATAAAAGACAGATTCAGAAGAGAAAAAAAAAAAGAAGAAGTTTATGAATATACGTGTACATGGTAGACACCCAGCAAAACTGAGTAACTCCCCAGCTGTGACCTAAACCACTGGCTTAAATAACCTTGTCTTTCTTAGACAAGCAAGGGGAGGCTGGTTATGGGGGTTGTTACCAGCAAGAGCGAGGTAGACAGGGTAAGCTTTGTCCTACAGATTTCAGACTGTCTCCTCCATGGGTAGGTAGGTCCCTTGTGACCTAGGGTTATCCTTTTTTTCTTGGTCCAGAGAGGGAGACAATGGTACAGGTGGAAATTTCCTTGGCAAATGTACATTTCTCTTGCAAAAGAGTAACTTCTCCTTTGTTTTCAGAGCTTCTTCTCTGTCTGTAGTTTCTTAAAACTGTGCCATAGAGGTATGTTTTTCATGGGGCATATTCTATTGCTGGGCTTCCCAGGTGGCTCAGTCAGTAAAAAGATTTGCCTGTCATGCAGGAGACCGCCTTCAAGAGACGTGGGTTCAATCCCTGGGTTGTGAAGATCCCCTAGAGGAGGAAATGGCAACCCACTCCAGTATTCTTGCTTGGGAAATCCCATAGACAGAGGAGCCTGACGGGCTACAGTCCATGGGGTTGCAACAGTCTGACATGATTTAGCGACTAAACCACCACCACCTTTCTGCTTCTATCCATCACCTGTCAAAGGCCATTGCATCTCACACCACAGAGGAAGATTATCATGCTGTTTCCTGAGCCTTGTGGAGGCAAGCAGGGTATCCAGGAGGCTGCCCCCAGCCCACCTGCTTAAGCCTTTTCTACAGTGACCATGGTGGGGAGGGTGCTGGGGGGCGGTGGCTTCTCCTTCAGGGATCCAACCAGGAAATGGGGCGCCAGTCTGTCCTAATTTGCAGAACCCCAAATCCAAGTGGCTGGAGAGCAGGGCTCCTTCCCAGAGGCCCTCAGCAGGGCATCATCCCAACTCTCTCCCCCCTTCTCCAGCTTGGAGGACACTGGCCCAGTGGTGGGGAAGGGCAGAGAGGGAAGAGGTAGATTACCTTGTCTTTCTGTGTCACATCTGGCCTTCAGCTGTTAAGCAGCAAAACACAAGAACTTAATGTGACAAGTATCCTTGGGGCCACAAAGACCTGTGTCTAAAAGCTAAATCAACCGTGTGGGAGTAGGAGGTGGCGACAGGGTGAAAGGAAGTGAGGATGAGGGTTTTGTCACAAGTGCTTAGTTGTGACTCTAAGGCAGACTCTCTATGCCAAGCTCTTTTCTAACTTCATCTCCCTCAGTTGTCATGAGAATCTTATGAAATAGTATTATCATCTCAATTTTGTAACTGAGGTTGAAATTTCGTAACGGAAAAGATGTTAAACAGCTGGCCTAAGGTCACACAGCCTGCAGTGGGTAGCGCCTGAATGTGAGTTTTGGATTACTGCCTCCCAAGTCTTTGTTCTTTCTATTGTCCCCTCGACAACTTACTTCTCCAAAGGACACCGAGTAAAAAACACAAGCCAAACCATCACTGACGTCTAGCAGAGAGTCTGCATCCATAAAACAGGTTGAGGAAACACCTTGCACCTGATAATGATACCTTTGCCTTGTGAGTGTGGACTTAAACATTCACAACCTAGAAGTTCAGAGTTACGTTTTATTCAGTGGGAATCTTTAAGACTTCAAGCCTGGGAGACAGCATCTCAAGTGACCCTTTGAGAACTGTTCCACGGAGCCGAGGAAGGGAGCCAGGTTACAGAGGAGTTTCGTAACAAAAGGCAGGCAGTCCAAACATCAAAAGATTACTGTTAATTAAAGAAAACCAGATATCTCAAGTTAAGGAGCTTAGTGGTTTTCTATGTATGGGAAGATGCAGGAGTCTGGGCTCACTGACATCATTCCTCTGACGTGCACCTGAGGCTGGTATCCTGTGTTTTCACATCTGAGTTTCCTCAGGGCTCACGGTAGGGAGTGGCTGCAGTCTGAGGGCTGCTAGATGGCGGGTATTCTCTCCTTCCTGAGCTCCTCAGGGCTCACTGGCTCACCATTCATGGTGGCTGAAATGTCTGATGACTGTGACATCCTCTGTTTACTGATAATGGCAGGAAACATTCCATTTCTCCCGAGATACCAAATTAGCATGTATATGTGGATTTGGTCAAAGTGTGGAAGATAGGAAAGAATCTCTTATTGGCTGAGTAGGGGAGAAATTAGCTGGAGGAAAGAGCAGATGAATACAAGATCTCAGATCCCTATGAACAATCTGAATAAATATATCAGAGGCTCACTTT
The DNA here is from genome assembly GCA_006408675.1 of Madoqua kirkii. NCBI lineage: Eukaryota > Metazoa > Chordata > Mammalia > Artiodactyla > Bovidae > Madoqua > Madoqua kirkii. The sequence goes on from SJYC01135211.1 coordinate 37,295, forward strand.
TCCAGAACCTGCCCTCAAAAGGACCCACAACTATACTTCAGCATATCACATGAAGAAGCCACCTTACTCAGGGGCAAAGATTCTGCCTGCCACTGCAGCAGACACGGGTTTAGTCCCTGATCCAGGAAGATCCCACATGCCATGGAGCAACTAAGCCTATGTGCCTCAACTATTGAGCCTGTGCTCTAGCGCCTGGGAGCCACAACTACTGAACCCTCATACTGCAACTCGTGAAACCCACGCACCCTACGGCCTGTGCTCTGCAACAAGAGAAGCCACCAAAATGAGAAGCTGCACACTGCAATTAGAGAGTAGCCCCCGCTGACCACAACTAGAGAAACGTCCACACAGCAACAAAGACCCAGCACAGTGAAAAACAAATAGACACACACAAAAAATTTTTTTATACGAAGCCAACTTAAAGGAGGGTCAACAAGTCTCAGAATAGAGGGGGAACTGTACAGAGTGGGAGAGTCAAATTTGGTTGAAAATGGGCAGATCCCTGTCCTGGGATTGTGTACCCTGGTTTTTCGAAGTCTCTTGGCAACACATTTAAAACACCATACTTTTCTTTTTTTCCTTTCCGTATTGAGTTTCTATCCAGCTGCATTCTTCTTTCTGTTACTTTAGGACACAGAGAGCTGCTTGAGCTGAGGGGCTGAAGTCAGGAGCATCAGTCGATGGTGTTGTATGTGGGGGGCAGCAAACAGATGTGAGCAAGAAAACCCACAAGGGGAGTCTGGGCTCCAAGCAAGGAGTAACTGCATGAGTGTGCCACAGAGCGGGGCACCTGGGGAGCTGAATGACACTGTGGCTTTTAGGAACTCAAAAGACGTAGTGGAGGTGAGAAAGAGGAAGCAGCATTGTGAAACTGAAAGTTCACCGGCTGTGGGGCCAGGAAGATCCAGCCACGGAGCTTGATATCCCTGCTCATTAACTACATGGCCTTGGGCATCTTAGCTCACCTCTGCAAACCTCAGTTTCCTCAGTCAGAAAATAATTATAACCATACAGCATCCTTGCAGTGTGGTTGGGAAGATTAAAGAGGATACACATAAAACACACAGTTTAGGGGACTTCCCCTGTGGTCCAGTGGTTGAGAATTCACCTTACAATGCAGGGGAAGAGAGTTAACTTCCTGGTCAAGGAACTAGCAACTAAGCCCAGGCACTTTCACTCGTGAGCCCACGTGCCACAACTAGACAGTCCATAAGGAAAGATCCCGAGTTCTGCAACTAAGACCGATGCAGCAAAACAAATAATAATTTTTAAAAAAGAACACAGCTTAGGACTCCATAAGCAATCAGTGCTGTCTTACATCAAGGCTCATTTATTTCCTATGGGACCCTCCATGGCTGGCCTCAGATTCCTAGTGCTCATAATAGGTTGGATCACTGCCCTACTGCGTATAGGCAAGGTCTGTGTCAGTACTGTGACTTCAAGGTGAAAGCAGCTTTGCAGAAAGCTGGGGTCATGTGAATAATGTCTAGTACCTGCTGAAGTCATTTTCTACTGATGTGAAACTATTTACCACACACTTGGCATCTTACTGCACACCAGCATCTTACCACACACCAGCATCTTACCGCACACCAGCATCTGACTGCACACCAGCATCTTACCACACACCAACTTCCCGGGTGGCCCTGGTGGTAAAGAACTCACCTGGCAATGCAGGAGACACGAGAGATGCATGTTTGATTCCTGGGTAGGGGAAATCCCCTGGCGAAGGAAATGGTAACCCACTCCAGTATTCTTCCCTAGGAAATCCTATGGACAGAGGAGCCTGGAGGGCTACAGTCCATAGGATCACAAGAGTAGGACATGACTTGGTGACTAAACCAGCACCTCAGCATCTTAAAACAGCCTGTGTTTATTCTTGCACAGTTTCTGTGGTCTGGAGTCCAGGCACAGTGGCGCAACGTCCTCAGAGCAGGGGCCAACAAGGCTGAAATCAAGATGCTAGTGGGCTATGTCAGCCTCATAAAAGTTATGGGCAGAACTCAGTCCCTTACATCTGTTTTCTGGCTGAGTGTCAGCTGGCCACCACCCTCGGATAACTACAAGCCACCCTGCGGTCCCTGCCGCGAGAGTCTCTTTATAGGCAATTCATGACGTGCTGTTTCCTTCCAGTCCAGGAGAACGATATCTCAGTTCAAGTATCTCCTCCTTCCAAAGAAGGCCCAGGCCCCCTTGTGAGGTGTTCACACTTGCTCAGGTGGGGCTCAGCCAGGATCATCTCTCTTTTTGATTAAGTCACAGGCAACCAGTTAGAGGCCTTACTTATTAATGCATCTGCAAGATCCCTGCCCTTCTGCCACATGACCTAGCCTGACAGGAGTGAAATCTCACACATTCTGAGGTCTCATCCACACTCAAAGGGTGGGAATCACACAGCACATGGACCTCAAGGGGCAGGAATTCTACCTCCTGTGTCTGCTTGGTCATGCCCAGCTCCAAGTCAGGGCCAAGGCTGAGCCCGGAGGTAAGTAACACTTGGTAGACACCTTGTGAATCAGCTTTGATTCACTTGGAAGTTCACCAGGTGATTTTTCTTCTTGTGAAATTGCTGTATTCTACAGAACCACAGCAAAAAAAAAAAAAAAATCCGATACCACACCCGAAAAGAATATTGTCCTTTTGGGAAATATTTTGCCCTGGAGGAAGCATCTAGTACCATCTCAGACACCTTCCATTCTGTTCTGCAAACATCTTGAGGTTGTAATGTACATCCACAGGAATTCAGGTCATGAGACGTACTTTTTAAAATACTCTCAAGCTAAACATGGGGAAACTAATGCTCAGACAGGATTAAATTCACATGAGGCCCTGCTCTGGGCCTCATGCAGTGATGTCTTGACCAAAATGTCCAAAGACTGGTTGCCTGGGCTGTCGAAGGAAGTGAAGTCATTAAGTGAAGTTGCTCAGTCGTGTCCGACTTTTTTCAACCCCATGGACTGTAGCCTACCAGGCTACTCTGTCCATGGAATTTTCCAGGCAAGAGTACTGGAGTGGGTAGCCATTTCCTTCTCCAGAGGGTCTTCCCAACCCAGGGGTCAAACCTGGGTCTCCCACATTGCAGGCAGGTGCTTTACCATCTGAGCCACCAATTGAATAAGATTCCTGCAGGTGGTCTAATGAATAGGTGAACACCAGAAAATGGAAAAACTACTAGCCAGTGTAGGGTAGGTTGAGGCATTTTCCAAATAAAATTTAATGTCCTGATGACTACCACTATAGAGAACTGAAACCACCTTAGACATCAAAAGAGTCCAAGAGATGATAAAAATTGTTTTCAAACTGATTGAAATGGAATTAATGGAGGATTCTTTCTTTTGCATAAAACCTTTTTTCCTCAAATTTGCAATGAAATAACAATTTTGTGTTAATATTAATAGGCTCCATGGGACAAGCCACATTTTGAAAGTAAGTAGCTTGCTGATCTTTCAAGGTCTGCTGCTTCTGCTAAGTCGCTTCAGTCGTGTCCCACTCTGTACAACCCCATAGACGGCAGCCCACCAGGCTCCCCCGTCCCTGGGATTCTCCAGGCAAGAACACTGGAGTAGGTTGCCATTTCCTTCTCCAATGCATGAAAGAGAAAAGTGAAAGTGAAGTCGCTCAGTCGTGTCCGACTCTTAGTAACCCCATGGACTGCAGCCTACCAGGCTCCTCCGTCCATGGGATTTTCCAGGCAAGAGGACTGGAGTGGGGTGCCATTGCCTTCTTTCAAGGTCTACTAGGATGGAAATAGCACAGATTGATCCTGCTCATTACCTCCTATGCAGATAACTGAAACTTGATTGGTCTACTGGTCTCTAGTACACCTCCAGATGATTTCTTTAAATTTTTATTCTTTGATTATTTTCAGCTGTGCTGGGTCTTCACTGCTGCACACAGACTTTCTCGAGTTGTGGAGCATGGGCTTCTCATTGCTGTGACTTCTCTTGTTGCAGAGCACAGGCTCTGGGGCACGCGGGCTTCAGTAGTTGCGGCAGATGTGCTCAGTAGTTGCAGCTCCCGGGCTCTAGAACACAGACTCAATAGTTGTGGCGCAAGGTCTTAGCTGCTCCACTGCATGTGGGATCTTCCTGGATCAGGGATTGAACCCGTGTCTGCTGCATTGCAGGCAGATTCTTTATTCCTGAGCCACCAGGGAAGCCCCAAATGATTTTTACATTTCTTTCAGGCTAAGCTTCTTAAGGACACCTGGAAATAATAGTTTTCCCTTAAAGAAGGACTCCTTTGTGCTGAAAAACATGTGGCTTTGGGTATGAGAAAGACTTCTTGGAGTCAAAAATCCAAACCTCCAAAGTCAAATGGGAAGAGTGGTTCTGGGTCTGTGCAAGGGAAGACCCCTAGGACCAGTGAAGGGAATATAAAGAGCTGAGAGGGTGGGGGCATGGACTAGTTTTAAGTAAGAAGTGCCAAAGGCTGAAACTACACTAGCTTTGGAGGGATCCTCATCAGTGCTGGTGGCAGGGAACAGGGCCAGAGCCCAAGGATGTGAAGTAATCAGATTCTCATGCACCACTGTTGATAATGCAAACTCGAGCAGCCACTTGTGAAATCAGTTTAGCACTTTCATAATGTTAAACACACTCTTACTATATGAGCCACTCATTCTACTGCTAGGTGTTTATTCAAGAGAAATAGAAATACAAGTCCACCAAAAGACTTGTACATGAGTGTTCACAGCACCTTTATTCATAAGGGCCTAAAATGGAAACGACACAAATAGCCATCAAGAGGTGAACGGATACAGAGATAGAGGAATACTCTTCACCAATAAAAAGTAAGACTCCCAATACATACAATATGGATGAGTCTTAGAAGCATCTTTGTGAATGCAAGAAACCAGACAAGAAAACGTATCCTGTAAGATTCCATTTAAAGAAGGATGAGAACAGGCAGAAACCAAGTCCTCGGTGAGAAAAATCTTTGTACCTCCCTGGGGCAGGGATTAGGACAGAGAACCTGCAAAGGGGCAGAGGAAGGTTTTAGAAAGTACAGAATATTTGCCAGCTTGATGGTGGTAATGACTGCATGCTGCTGCTGCTAAGTCGCTTCAGTCGTGTCCGACTCTGTGCATAGACGGCACCCCACCAGGCTCCCCCGTCCCTGGGATTCTCCAGGCAAGAACACTGGAGTGGGTTGCCATTTCCTTTTCCAATGCATGAAAGAGAAAAGTGAAAGTGAAGTTGCTCAGTCGTGCCGACTCTTAGTGACCCCATGGACTGCAGCCTACCAGGCTCCTTCGTCCATGGGATTTTCCAGGCAAGAGTCCTGGAGTGGGGTGCCATTGCCTGCGTAGCTGTATATTATTTGTCAAAACACGTCAAAGTGCAGTCTTAAAATGAGTACATTTAAGTCTATGTAAAATAGTCATTATTATATGAATACTAAACCTAGTAAGTTTCTTTTTTTTTGGCCATGCCTGCAGCTTGTAGGATCTTAGTTCCCTGACCAGAAATCAAACCCAGGCCCTCAGCAGTAAAAATGCAGAGTCCTAATCACTGAACCACCAGGAAATTCTCAAAAGTTAATTTTTAAAAAATGACTCAGATGCAGAGTTTCTACTGGAGAAAACTCTGGTGAAGTTCACTGTGTGCATCCCTAGAGATCTCTGAAATGTATTCTCTGTGTCTCAATTCCAATGGAATTCTTATTTGATTGATACAAAAATACGCACAGACTAAGGTAGAGTCAATGCATTCCTCCTATCCCTCCTGCTAGAAAACCTGGATATTATAAAGCAAATATAGAAAACTCGGAAAGGGGAGAGAAGGAGGAAGATGGGGGAGCGACCTCAGAACCCAGAGAGTGACGTGGCCGTGAGTTTTCTTATTGTCTCATGCATTCTGGATTGAATAACAGAGAAGCTGGCAACACAGAAAGGCCAATGGTACAAACGAAAAAAATTAAAAAAGATAAAAGAGCTTCCAAAGAAAGGGGCAGCCTAGGAAGACGGAAAACAAAAATAACCAGCCCACTCAAGCCAACACTACAGAAAAAACTCCCCAACATGAGCAGCGGGCGCCCACGCAGTAGAAACTCTCCAAGTGAGTATGGTTTCCTCTTTTAAAAAAGCCCCACCCCCCCCAAATCTATTAACATTTTCAATGGCACTGGCTATGCTTTGATGTAATTCACAGCTAATAGTGGTTATGAAGCCATGAGGGCACCTCCCTTGTACAGAGCTAAGGTGTCCAAATGGTCCTTCTATTGACAATTGCATTGCTAGGTCACTAACACAAGTGATTGCTATTCCCCATTCTCAGATTGGACCTGGATTTTTAAAAATGACCACTTTTCTTTGCCAACCCTAAATTCAGGGTAGGGGAAGGGGACAGTAATACTTAGCAGTCTGTTAGGGTGACTATGTACCCAAAATATCTTTGGCACTCCATTGGTGGCCATGTGGGATTGCCCAAAAAACACTCCCGTTTCCCACTAATTTAACTCACAGCTTGGCACAAAGGAACAAAGGAGGGATTCTGTGAATAATGAGAGGTGAGTAACAAGCTCCACAGTTTTGCCAATGGAGCTCTACAGGAATGTCAGAACGGCCCAATTCTTCAAGCTCACAGTAAGAGAAAAACATTCAGACAAAGAAGGCAGTTCATCCTTCTCCTGAAAGGACATTTGTATTTATTCAGACAGTCCACTCAAACAGAATACTCTAGTAAATTAAGTATTGTCCTTATAGATATACACTCTGGTGTCTTTTCAGAGTGGAGAGAAGCAGCTCACATACAAATATTTGTCAGCAAATTTTAAAGTAAGTATTTTATTTCAACATTTGAAACATTTTGTGCATTAACAGTGAGCAGGGGGACCTTTCCTGGTGGGTCAGTGGCTAAGACTGTTTCCAATGCAGGGGGCCCAGATTCGTTCCCTGTTCAGTGCTGGAAGACTGAAGATCCTCTGTGCCACAACCAAGACCACAAGTAGATTTTTTTTTTAAAGAGTGAGTGGGTTTTTTACAGGATGGTGTAAACAGCTTGTGCCTCTATTACCCAACAGGAATAGTAAAAGTACATTTTGAAAATTAAACTTGCCATGATCTGTGTTAAAACTGGCCCTGCCATTATTTCTTATAAGCATAAAATCTATAGCTTAAAAAAGACAGGCACTCTCCCCACATGACATTAATCTGTAGCACTTTGGGCCTTTCCAGGCACGAGCATAGACAGAATAGACACAGGTGGCAGAATTGACAAGTTGAATGGTATTGTGTTGGATTATAACAATAGCTCTCAGGTGTGATATTTCATTCACAAGAAGGAGAGCTCTACCAGTTGATCTGGATGATCATGAAATAACACCAGTTTCACATTTGTGTTCATCAGTTTTCACATTGCCTAAAGGTCACTGGAAGGGGTTTTATCAAGTCCCATTAGTGAATATGGCTGTCAAGTCCTAAGTTCTTCTATCTTATCCCACCCACAGTAAGCAGATGTCAGTGCCGTTCATTTGATAACTCTAGCTATTAAAGTCTCCTCTTCTCCCTAGGCACGGGTTAGCCACCCGCTGCCATCAAGTGTAAAATCAGTAGTGGCGGTGTGATGTTTTCCCAAGGGTGGCCTGAGGCTACAAGGACAATGGACAGACCCTTACTCCAGTCTACATCTGCCAAAGAGTAAAATAAAACCCATGTTCCAAGCTTCCTGAATTCTAAATAATTTCATCTTGATACAATTGGGAGACTCTGGAAAATCTCCAAGGAGACGTTTTTCTTTTTTTCAGTCTGTCTGTTGTGAACAGGAAGACAGGCCTAGTGACATCACTAGTATCAGCAGCACACGATAGTGATCACACACACCAGGGTGCTTGTTTCTTGCTGCATTGCTCCACCTGAACTTTTTTGGCCAATGAGTCGTGGCAGAGAGGTAGAGGGGATCCACTCTCAAAGACCAAGTCTCGCTCTCCCAGATAACGTGTCTGGGCCTCGTTACTGTCACGGTGGCCTTATCTCAGTAACTAAACACACAACAACAACACACAACACAACAACACACACACAACAACAATTTGTTCCTTTAGTCATCACACTGGATACAAAGTACTTAAATGCTTCTAAGTGCAGGGTCTGCACTCATGCACCACAAGGGACTATGGGAAAATCCCCCTACAAGAGATCCTTCTCACCTGAGATGCTGCGTGACAGTTGAGCAGAGAAAGGTGAGTGACCACACCATTGTGGTTATCTCAATTAAAAATCAAACCCCTCAAATGTTAGGAGTAACACTTCACAGCATTTGTACTTTCTCTTTCCAAGCCACTGGAAGAACACAGCGTTAGCCATCATTAACACAGGAAAACACCATGCCATTCACCTTCTGGGCCCATATACAGATAACTAGGAAGATCAAAAAATAGATGATAGAAGAGTGGATAATAAAATAATTCTGAATAAATGATATCACCAGTGCTAATTTTGATTAAAAGTTTTACATACAGTTGAATTTTAAAACTCTACTGTTTGGTGCATACACGTTTAGTGTCTCTATGTCTTCTTGGTGGATTTTTTAAAATCATTATATATTGTCCCTTATCCCTTTTATTTCTTTTTTTCTGTTAACAATACAGAACCACTCTTGCTTTTACAATTATTGTTGATATATATTTATCTTTCTACTTTCAAACTACCCATTTGTTTGGGTTTGAAGTGAGTTTCTTACAGACAGCATCTGGTTAGATCACACTTTCTTTTCTTAAAAACAAAACAAAACAAAACTATTCTGCTAATCTCTACCCTTTAATTAGTGTGTACAGATCTTATATTTAAGCCAATTCTTAAAATGCTTAAGCTGAAGCCTGCCATTTAACAATTTATTTTTTGTTTGTTTCCTGTTTCTCTTTTCTTGCTTTCTTCTGTGGTGATTGGACAATTTTTTTTAAGGTTTATCTTGTTTAATTTGTCCTTTTTTGAGTATATTCCCCTTTATGGTTGCTCTAGGAATTACAATATACAAACATGACATCACAACCTATTGTATCCGTGTTCAACTACAAGTGAAGTACTGAAAACTTACTTCCATTTATATCTTTTTACGCCTACTTTTAAAATATAATTGTTTCAAGTATTTCTTCTACATATATTGAGCATCAAAAAATGTTATAATTTTTGCTTCAACTGTCAAATATGATTTAGAAACTCATGAGGACAGCCTATTATATTTACCTTTATTTTCACCCATTCCATTGCTTTTGTTTGTTTTCTTTCTGAAGTCCCAAGCCGCCTTCTGTTATCGTTTCCCACCTGGACAACTTTCTTACACCATTCTTTAAGGGTTGGTCTGCTAGTGACACGTCATCTTAGTTTTCTTTCATTTGAGGATGTCCTTTTTCTTTCCCAAGGATAGTTTCTCTGGACACAGAATTCACATAGCCTCTTCCTTTCTTTAGCTGTTGAGAAAGGTTGTGTCATTTCCTGCCAACCTCCATGGTTCCTGATGAGTAATCTGCTGTTATCCGAAGTGGTGTTCCCCTATAGGTAATGTGTCATTTTTCTGATTGCTTTGGGATTTTTTTCTTTGCTTTTAGTTTTCAAATATTTGATTATGAGATTGTCTTGGTGTGGATTCCTTTGATTTGCACTTCATTCAGTTCCATGAATTGATAGTTTTCCGTCTTTCAGTCACTATTTCTTCAAATGTTTTTTTCAGGTCCTCATTCTTTCTTCTCTCCTGGAACTCCAGTGACTCAAAGCAGTATATAACTTTTGTTGTTGTTCCACAGGTCTTTGAAGCTCTGTTCTTTTTTTTTTTTTCCAATCTATTTTCTCTGTTTTTCAGATTGAGTAATTTATCTTCTATCATTTCCACTCTTTTATTGAGCCTATGCAGCAAGATTAAAAAACAACTTTTTTGAGTTGTTGTATTTTGCTTGACTTTAACAGAAAAAGAAAATCTGAAATAAAAGTGAATTCAACACTGACCTTTAGAGAAATTATTATTTTTTTCACTCCACGACAATATAAAGCTATTGCCTCAATCTCTTTCTCTTCAACATGGAAAATATTAATAGGATTTCTTAGCGATTATATCAGGTCTTCAATTTGGTGACACTGTTGTTCTTTACCATATTAAATATGGTAAGATGATCACATATTTCACTTTATATGTGATTTTCCTATAAAATATTTGAAGGAATTTTAATAATATAGCAATAAAATTTTTATTAATTTTCATTTTTCACTTCGAGACAGCAGTGAACATTCTCGGAAGTCCTTATGGTCTTGTGGTCCTGGACCATGCACCTGTTCAGTCCAGTGGCTCTGGACTCATTCTGTGGGTGAGAGTCGGTTTGATGCCTGGCAGAGCCTTGTCAAAGTTTTCTTTCTGTTTCATCAATCATCATCCCCTTCTGAAGTTTATAGCCTGGCATTAATTATATCCTTTTCCATGTTGGTTATGTCATGAAAATTATGCTGTTTCTTTTGGGATACTTTATTTCATTAGGTATTGAGGGAGGTAGACTCTGTGATCCTACTTCATTCAATCTTCTTTAAAAGTGTAAACTGTCATATTTGATCCTTTCTCAGAAATACCAACACCAAGACATTGTTAGCTTTTGATACTTTAGAATGTGTTTGTTATTCCCTGGCTATCACTTGTTTAGGTTAGATTTCCCCCTAAATTATTCATTAAATGCTAATTATATTAAATGAATCCTAAATTTTGGCCTGATTTTTTCTTCTTCAATGGCTCAAAAGTGCTTCCACTTTTTAAACCAAAGTGGTCCAATCTGAAGCATTATTCCTTTCATCTACTAAGGATAAATATATTTCAATTTGCTTTTTACTGAAATTTGTTAATACATTTGGACTAATGCATATTGCCTCTTTTGCATATTCCATTTTGCATGACAAAGACACCCAAAGCTCGCGTCACTATATTTTCTTTTCTTTGCCAAATACTGCTTCCTAAGTTTTTCCTGTTTGCTTCATTACCATATTTCCAGCTATTTTCTATTTACTTTGGTTTGTCTCAATGTTTAAAAAAGTGTTTTAACCTTGTTTATTTTAAAAATTATTATTATTTTATTTTTTGCTCACACCATGCAGCATGCGGGATCCTTATTTCCCTACCAGGGACTGACCCTGCACCCCCTGTGTTGGAAGCATGGAGTCTTAAGCACTGGATCACCAGCACTGGATCACAGGGAAGTCCTCTGTTTAATTTGTAATTTTGCTTATTTTAAAAGTTTTCCATTTCCACTGTTTTGTTCTGGCAACCTTATATTTCAGTTCACTTCAGTTCAGTTGCTCAGTCGTGTCTGACTCTTTGCGACCCCATGAATCGCAGCACTCCAGGCCTCCCTGTCCATCACCAATTCCCGGAGTTCACTCAGACTCACGTCCATCGAGTCACTGATGCCATCCAGCCATCTCATCCTCTGTCGTCCCCTTCTCCTCCTGCCCCCAATCCCTCCCAGCATTAGAGTCTTTTCCAATGAGTCAACTCTTCGCATGAGGTGGCCAAAGTACTGGACTTTCAGCTTTAGCACCATACCTTATATTTAGCAAATTAATTTCTCTTCTCTGATGTTTGATGCTGTCAATCTACTATTACTGTAAAGAGACAATTTGTTGCTTCTACACTGATACTAGAAACATAATAAAGTGATAAAGGTAAAGTTATTGTTCAGTCGCTCAGTTCTGTCCAACTCTTTGTGACCCCTTGGACTGTAGCATGCCAGGCTTCCCCATCCTTCACTATCTCCCAGAGTTGGCTCAAACTCATGTCCTTTGACTTGATGATGCCATCCAACTATCTCATCCTCTGTCACCCCCTTTAATCTTTCCCAGCATCAGGGTCTTTTCCAGTGAGTCAGTTCTTTGCATCAGATGGCCAAAATATTGGAGCTTTGGCTTCAGCATCAGTCCTTACAGTGAATATTCAGGATTGATTTCTTTTTTTTTTTTTTTAATTTTTATTTTTTGTTTAATGCTTATTCCATTTCACAGCACTGCATTGGTTCTGCCATACATTGACATGAATCAGCCACAGGTGTGGACGATCTCCCCATGTTAAAGCCCCCTCCCACCTCCCTTCCCTGCCCATCCCCCCGGTTCATCCCATACACCGGCCCCAAGCATCCTGTATCCTGTATTGAACATAGACTGGTGCTTCATCTCCCATATGATTGTATACATGTTTCGTTGTCCTTCTCCCAGATCTTCCCACCCTCTCCCTCTCCCTCTGAAGCCAACAGTCCGTTCTATACCTCTGTGTCTCTTATATTGTCTCACTTTCGGGGTCATCATTATTGTCTTCTAAATTCCATATATATGTGCCAGTATACTGTATTGGTGTTTTTCTTTCTGGCTTACTTCACTCTGTATAATCGGCTCCAGTTTCATCCATCTCATTAGAACTGCGTCAAACTTATTCTTTTTGAGGGCTGAGTAATACTCCATTGTGTATATGTACCAAAGCTTTCTTATCCATTCATCTGCTGATGGACATCTGGGTTGTTTCCATGTCCTGGCAATTATAAACATTGCTGCAATGAACATTGCATTTCTTTTAGGGTTGACTCGTTTGATCTCTTTGCTGTCCAAGAGACTCTCAAGAGTCTTCTCCAGCAGCACTGTTCAAGGCATCGATTCTTCAGCATTCAGCCTTCTTTATGGTCCAGATCTCACATCCATGCATGACTACTGGAGAAGCCATAGCTCTGCCTAGACGGACCTTGTTGGCAAAGTAATCTGTTTTTTAATACGCTGTCTAGGTTTGTGATAGCTTTTCTTCCAAGGAGCAAGTGTCTTTTAATTTCATGGCTGCAGTCACTGTCCACAGTGATTTTGGAGCCCAAGAAAATGAAGTCTGTCACTGTTCCCGTTGTTTCTCCATCTATTTCTCATGAAGTGATGGGATCGGATGCCATGATCTTAGTGTTTTGAATGTTGAGTTTTAAGCCAACTTTTTCACTCTCCTCTTTCATCAAAAATCTCTTTAGTTCTTCATTTTCTGCCATTAGGGTGGTGTCATCTGCATATCTGAGGTTATTGATATTTCTCCTGGCAATCTTCATTCCAGCTTGTGCTTCATCCAGCCTGGTATTTTGCATGATGTACTCTGCATATACGTTATATAAGCAGAGTGACAATATACAGCCTTGACATACTTCTTTCCTAATTTGGAACCAGTCTGTTGTTCCATGGCCGGTTCTAACTGTTGCTTCTTGACCTGCATCCACGGGTTTCTCAGGAGGCAGGTAAGGTGGTCTGGTATTCCCATTTCTTGAAGAATTTTCCATAATTTGTTGTGATCCACACAATCAAAGGCTTTAGCATAGTCATCAATGAAGCAGAAGTAGATGTTTTTCTGGAATTCTCTGGCTTTGTCTATGATCCAACAGATGTTAGCAATTTGATATCTGCTTCCTCTGCCTTTTCTAAATTCAGCTTGTACATCTGGAAGTTCTCGGTTCACATACTGTTAAAGCCTAACTTGGATTTTGAGCATTACCTTGCTAGCATGTGAAATGAGTGCAATTGTGTGGTAGTTTGAACATTTGTTGGCATTACCCTTCTTTAGGATTGCAATGAAAATTGACTTTTTCAAGTCCTGTGGCTACTACTGAGTTTTCCAAATTTGCTGGCATATTGAGTGCAGCACTTTCACAGCATCATCTTTTAGGATTTGAAATAGCTCACCTGGAATTCCATCACCTCCATTAACTTTGTTCATTCATAGTAATGCTTCCTAAGGCCCAATTGACTTCACATTCCAGGATGTCTGGCTGTAGGTGAGTGATCACAGCATTGTGGTTATCCAGGCCATTAAAACCTTTTTTGTATACTTCTTCCATGTATTCTTACCACCTCTTCTTAATATCCTCTTCTGTTAGGTCCATACCATTTCTGTCCTTTATTGGGCCCATCTTTGCACGAAATGTTCCCTTGGTATCTCTAATTTTCTTGAAGAGATCTCTCATCTTTCCCATTCTGTTGTTTCCCTCTATTTCTTTTTATTGTTCACCTAAGCAGACTTTCTTATCTCTCCCCGCTTTTCTTTGGAACTCTGCATTCAGTTAAAGGTAATGGGTGTTTTTAAAAATGTGACTAGTAGGCAAGTAGGTTTTTTTCTTGGGGAGTGGGGAGGCAGTTGTTTGTTTTGGCCTCAAAGTTTTTCACAGGCTACAATTAAAAGTTTATGAAAGATGGGGAAAATTAGCTGGTGAAAGTTGCATCTTGTGACCTCAGGCTAACCGTGCCTCAGGCAAGAGGCAACTGATTTGGCAAGGACACTGTTCTTCCTAGGTGTCTGCATCTTAGAAGAGGAGCCTGGAGAGGCAGCCATGGAAGCTTTGCTCCAAATATTAGGAGGGAAGAGAGAACCCTTGTACTCCTCTATTTACATTTTGTTGAATCGCTGTTCCTTAGAAGGAAAAAAAGATCATTATACTGTCTGTTATAGTCCACATCACACTGGGCAGTGATTTGTTGATTGTTCATTCCCAGGCAAAAACTGTGAGTTCCTTTAGCCAAGAGTTCTGTATGATTCATTTTTCTATTCCAAGAGCCTAGAACAGTGCCTGGCCCATGACTCATTTCAATAAATGTTTGCTGAATAATACTTAGAATATTTAAAAAGTCTTTCCATGGCCTTTTGTTGGAGGTTAAAATGTGATCCCCCCCGCCCCCCCCCAGGGCTTGTACATGAAAGGTGTTACTCATAATTATATGGATGCTGTTTCTAATTTCTGACGAGGAGGATAAAACCTAGATAATTGTAGCACTGTTTACAATGATGAGGAATTGGCTATTCTCATGTACGTAAACTAACGCCTGTGCCCCATTTTGGATGTGCTTTCTTGCCTCCACCACTTGGAGGCAGCATAGATAATGAAATCACCTCTGTTCCCTTGCACCGTGCAGGATCCCGCCACACCATCTATAATACAAAATAGCTCCTTGCTTGTAGAAACATTAATTTTTATATGAATTTATTTCTTTATTTTCGGCTGTGCTGGGCTTTCCTTGCTGCACGCACGTTTCCTCTAGACGGAATGCATGGGCTTCTCATGCCAGTGGCTTCTCTTGTTGCAGCACTGGGGCTCAAGGGTAAGTAGGCTTCAGTCGTTACAGCACATGGGCTCATGAGTTGCATTTCCCAGCTCTAAAACACAGGCTCAATAATTGTGGCAGATGGGCTTAGTTGCTCCGTGGCATGTGGGATCTTCCCAGATCATGATTCAAACCCATGCCTGCTGCATTGGCAGGCAGATTCTTTTGAGTCACCAGAGAATCCCCAGAAAACATGATTAAATAGCAATGTGCTACCATTTCAAGTTTTAGGATTCTTTTTTCCAAATCTACAGAAATCTCCAATATGTTACCTTAGACTATAATTCAATGACAGAATCCCGTTTTATGTGAGGGATTAGTCTAAGGTTCCTTCCAGCTCTAAAATGACCGGTTTCCCAAGTTGATCATCTCTCTGCCGCCCACCCTGTTTTTGGTTTTTCAATGTGGGGGTAAATAGTAGATGAGCAGGTTCAGTTTCAGGTCAAGAATGGCTGAAGCCTCAGGGCAGAATTCGGCTGTGAGGAAGAAGAGCTCCAGGACCCTAATTAGGCCTCTCATTGCATGGTGACTGTTAGATAAAAGACTACCAGGACACCAAAAAAGTGTCTAACAGGTTTTTAATGGCGAAGCGCTACTGGACGGGGTTCCTGGACCCCAACGAGGCAGGTCGAGGAAGTCCGTGCCCAGACGGTGTTAGAGGCAGCTTATATACGTTCATTGCGAGGGCTGGTCAGGTTAATGGACGGGGGGTTCCGATACGTCACCAGGCCCAGGCGTCGCGGGCTGATAGGTCCTTCTACGTGGCTGGGGTGGGGCGGCTTTAGCTGGCGAAGTGTGATGTCGTTGGTCCCCAGGATCTGGGAGGCTCCTTCTGACAGGGACTTCCCCCGCTAGTGGGGGAGAGAAGTGGCGGCCCACCGGGGTTCGGCCTCACAGTGACCCTATTTCCTTTCTCTTTAAAAATTTTTTTCCTTTTATTGGCCATGCAGCATGGCTTGCTGGAGCCTAGCTCCCTGACCAGGAGTGGATCTCAGGCCACCTGCATTAGAAGGTGGAATCTTAACCGCTGGACCACCAGGGAAGTCCCTTCTTGCGTGTTTTTAAAAAATTTGCCATTCCCCTTTTCATCCTCTTTCTGATCCAGTTCAAAAAGTTACCTAGAAATTAAACATGAGAAACCTCAAAGAAAAAAACAAGACAACAAAAAGGAAGCTCAAGGAGCCAAGCTCTTTGAGGGCAGCCAGCCTGTCTCCCAGAGGGCCCGAAGTCTGGGCACAGGGTTCTCCATCCAGAGCTGCTGGTAAGAGCTGGTGCTAGGGAGAGGTGGTTCTAGAGGTGAGGAGCCTGGTGGGCTGCAGTCCATGGGGCCGCAAAGAATCGGACGCAACTTAGCAGCTAAATAACAACAACAGAGGCTGGTAGTCACCCAGCCACAGGGCTCTTTCTGCAGCGGGGCACCCCTAACAGAGCCAGGCTGTGGAAGAAGAGGAGCTGATTGGCCTTGTCAAACAGCCTTGTCCCAGGGGTACCCAGGACCTGGCTATTATGTGTCCCATAGGAGGCCGAGCCTGAGAATCGGGCGAGATACCCAGATGACAGAAAGCAGACCTCAGCCTGGCCATCGCTGGGAATGGTCTGGGGCAGTATTCTCTGAAGCTTAACTCTGGACAAACGGCCTGACAAGAGGAATGTGTTTATAAATCTCATATCATAAATCTGAAACAGAATTGTCCAGGAAAATTTGGAATCCACCATCCCCAGCTTGATGGTCAGCTATGAAAAGGGCTGTTTGCACTTTGTCATGTTCATTGTCATCTCTGATGTCAAAATTAGTCACAGCTTTTGGCTTCTGGTCTGCTTCCCCTCCTTGTTCATTTTCCATACACAGTTCCCTCCGTTCTGCTTCCCAACAGGCCACGGTCAATTCAGGGAAACTTTAAGCTTGAAAGTAAGGCATCGCGTGAGGAATTTAGACACTGAAATACAGGAAAGAGCAAAGGGATTGCCCCCTGCAAGAAAAACAAAACCAAACCAAAGATCTCTTGAATACGTGTTTAGGTTGTAACATAAATTTGTCGAGAACACTTTACCCTTAGGAAATATTCTTACACGATTGTTGATGAAGGTCATCAGCGAGATTGTGTTGATGCTACAGTTGTACTTGGAAGGGGCTGGTCCTTCTGTTTCCTGGCTTTGTCTCTTTATTCCTTTGCTGTTGTTGTTCAGTTGCTAAGTTGTGTTTGACTCTTTGTGATCTCATGGACTGCAGCATGCCAGGCCTCCTTGTTCTTCACTCTCTTCTAGAGATGGCCCAAACTCATGTCCACTGAGTTGGTGATGCCATCCAAACATCTCATCCTCTGTCGTCCCCTTCTCCTCCTGCCTTCAGTCTTTCCCAGCATCAGGGTCTTTTCAAATGAGTCAGTTCTTTGCATCAGTTGGCCAAAGTATTAGAGCTTTAGCTTCAGCATTAGTCCCTCCAATGAATATTCAGGGTTGATTTCCTTTAGGATTGACTGGTTTGATCTCCTTGCTTTCCAAGGGACTTTCAAGAGTCTTCTCCAGCACCACAGTTTGAAAGCATCAATTCTTTGGTGCTCAGTCTTCTTGATGGTCCAGCTTTCATATCCGTACATGACTACTAGAAAAACCATAGCTTTGAAAATTCCTTTAAGTACCCCTCAAGGCAGAGGCTGAGGAGTGTGGGTGGTTTACTTGGGTGGTGATTCCAGGAGGCAGGAGAATGAGGAGGGGAGGAAGAAAAGCATAAACAGGATGGGCTGCTGAGGTTGCTGCTGGGAGAGGTGGGCTTGTTTCCACTGGGATCTCAAAAGAAGCTCATGGAAATCTGTTTAGAACTGTCCACCTGAAAAACAAAAAACAAAAAACAAAAAAACTGAGCGACTTGAGGTTTGCCCATCTGCTCCTGACTTGGATTCATTGAGGTTTCCTCCTCGGCTGTGAAGTGCTTGGTATTTCTGAGCTTCATTTGTGAGTGTTGGAGTTGACCTTGGGGCAGGAAGTTTGGTTTGAACTTGAGCTTGAGGTAAGATGGCTGGTGTACAAGGAAAGGCTGTGCTTCCATGAAACGGTCCCCTGGGACTGGGACTGAAAGGAAAGGTCTGAGAGCTCATGAGGCCTTGTTGGTTGAGCCTTTGTTTGACTTGGGCAAGGAGGCCCCTGCTTGGACCTTGTGCTTTAGAAGGTGCCCCTCTGGCCGTCCCCAGCTGCACCCCTTCCCATCCAGAGCTTGCACCCTCTCTTCTAGACCACACGATGCATCCTGAGGACCCTCCTTGAACAGCTGTGAGTCTGCATGGTTGCTTACCCAAACAGTACCTGAGGTGTTGCTCTCTAAGGTGAGCAAGAATGTGTGGATGGAGCTTGACTGGGGCTTAGGGCATCCATACAGGGATGTAAACCCCCTCATGTGAGAACAGGGCTGGGGGTAGAGGGGAGGGGAGTGGCCAGGGCTGGGGGCCAGCTTTCTCTCGGCTACCACATACAGAACACCAAGGAGTCTGAGAATTCGAAATTCAACCTCCATCTCTAGAGGTCATTCCTATGGAGTATCTGTCAAGGTAGGAGAATAGAGCATGTTTTATTTAACAGTTTGTTGGCTTGATTTATAACTCACAATTATTTAGACATATGGCAAATGTGGGAGTCAAGCTCCATCACATTCCAATTTTTTGTGGCCTTTAACTAAGATGAAAGTGAAAGAAGAGAGTGAAAAAGTTGGCTTAAAGCTCAACATTCAGAAAACTAAGATCATCACAGTGGAAACAGTGTCAGACTTTATTTTGGGGGGCTCCAAAATCACTGCAGATGGTGACTGCAGCCATGAAATTAAAAGACGCTTACTCCTTGGAAGGAAAGTTATGACCAACCTAGATAGCATATTCAAAAGCAGAGACATTACTTTGCCAACGAAGGTCCGTGTAGTCAAGGCTATGGTTTTTCCAGTAGTCATGTATGGATGTGAGAATTGGACTGTGAAGAAGGCTGAGCACCAAAGAATTGATGCTTTTGAACTATGGTGTTGGAGAAGACTCTTGAGAGTCCCTTGGACTGCAAGAAGATCCAACCAGTCCATTCTGAAGGAGATCAGCCCTGGGATTTCTTTGGAAGGAATGATGCTAAAGCTGAAGCTCTAGTACTTTGGCCACCTGATGCGAAGAGTTGACTCATTAGAAAAGACTCTGACGCTGGGAGGGATTGGGGGCAGGAGGAGAAGGGGACGACCAAGGATGAGATGGCTGGATGGCATCACTGACTCGATGGGCGTTGAGTCTGAGTGAACTCCGGGAGATGGTGATGGACAGGGAGGCCTGGCGTGCTGTGAATCATGGGTTTGCAAAGAGTTGGACATGACTGAGCGACTGAACTGAACTGAACTAAGAAACAGGAACCTTGAAAAAAAATAGGCTTTATATGCTTGGATGACTTTATATAGAATTCCCAAGTTCATTAGCTTCTGTAATGACTCATGGTTGTTTCGAAAATAAACTTTATATTATTTTTAAAAATCTAGGGATATTATTTAGCTCAGCAATTTGAAGGCACTAGACTGAACATCTCTGTGAACCAAAGGATGTGAATGACTAAACACAGGAAAATTATCACCTGAGGGTTGAATCTCAGAATATGACAGGAGAGATCGTGCTGGCTGACTCTGCCGGCTGCAGGCGGGGCAGCGAAGCACCAGGAGTGATGCGTATCTGGGTCAGTCAGGGATGTGGGAAGCAAAGCAGCGGGAAACAGGCCCTGTCCCAGGCAAAGAAGAAACTTACAAGAAGAGAAAACATTTTAGAAGAAGAAGAGAGATGGACTGTGAATTTGAAGAGGGGACCATAGAAACTGAATGGCGAAATAATCAGCCAATTTATCAGTGCAAAATTTCACGACTTCCCTGATGGCCCATGGTTAAGAATCTACCTGCCAATGTAGGGGACACGGGTTCCAGCCCTGCTCCAGGAAGATTCCACATGCCGCGGGGTAACTAAGCCCCTGCCCCACAACTACCGGGCCCGAGCTCTAGAGCACGTGCGCTGCAACAAGAGAAGCCACTGCAGTGAGAAGCCCTCGCACCATCACTAGAAAGCGCTTATCTGAACTGGGGGCATTACACTACTCAGTCTAGAGATGTGTGATATTTTGGTCTAAATTGAATGAAAGTTATTAGAGATCTTTAAGATTAACCTAGTATGATAAAGTACTTTGCCGACTAAGGTCCGTCTAGTCAAGGCTATGGTTTTTCCAGTAGTCGTGTATGGATGTGAGAGTTGG
>SJYC01135214.1:0-17015 GCA_006408675.1 Madoqua kirkii
AATACAAGTCATGCTTCCAGGCAAATTAGTATAAATTCAAAAAGTTCAACAAAATCTTAGAAAGGATTAAAGCTATAGTTGACTAAAATTACTTTAATATTCATATTCTATTCTTTGGCATTTATATGAAACAAAATTTAGATTTCTAAATGGTTTGAAATGTTCAAACATTCTTATGGTATGGTTGGTATAATTCTAAGATATGTCCTTTTCAGCTTAATGTATGCTTGCTATTATGAAACATTTATGGTAATGGACATCCACTCTTATTTATTCATCTATTTTGATATTATGAAGCAATTATTTATAGTAATAGAAATCCATTCCTTTATTTATTCATCTATTAAGCTCATATTTATTCTTTGCCCTACACCAAAAAGTTTTTAGGAATGTGATATATAGTAAGCATCTGGCTCTTTTACTCTAGGACATATAAATTTCTTTGAGAAAATGGACCATTTTTTATACTATGTGTTTTTGGTACCACAGAGTTTGAGTGCAAGATCAGGTCAACAACAACAAAAATACTTCATCCCTCTAACTAGCTGATTTTGTCTTTAGGGTTTGATACAGATTCTCAGAGGAAGTGCAGAGTACATCTCTCTCTCTCTCTTCTCCTCCCTGCCTCCTGCCCTTTACTCTCCCTTTCTGCATAGATGTTGTAAACTTGAAATTGCTGTCTTTAATAACTGGGAAAGCCTGCTTCAGAATGAAGTCTATCTACACAGGGTTAAGTTTAGACAAGATGTGCACAAAGCAGTTACATCCACTGGAAGTCAGACAATATATAGCATTTAGTCAAATCTGAACCTGATCTTGAGCAAAAAGTGGAACATCAATAGTTATAGATGAACAGAGTTATATTTCAGGCCTATTGTGCAATTGCTCAGTCATGTCTGACTCTTTGTGACCCCGTGGACTGCATGCAGCACACCAGGCTTCACTGTCCATTAGCTCCTAAAGTTTGCTCAAATTCATGTCCATTAAGTCAGTGATGCCATTCAAGCATCTCATCGTCTGTCATCCCCTTCTCCTCCTGCTCTCAATCTTTCCCAGCATTGATGTCTTTTCCAATGAGTCGGCTCTTCGCATCAAGTGCTCAGAGTACTGGAGCTTCAGCTTTAGCATCAGTCCTTTCAATGAATATTCAGGACTGATTTCCTTTAGGAATGACTAGTGTGATCTGCTTGCTGTCCAAGGGGTCCTCAAAAGTATTCCCTAACACCAGAGTTCAAAAACATCAATTCTTTGGTGCTCAGCCTTCTTTATGGTCCAACTCACATCTGTACATGACTACTGGAAAAACATAGGTTTGTCTATACAGACCTTTGTTGGCAAAGTAATGTCTCTGCTTTTAAATATGCTGTCTAGGTTGGTCATAGCTTTCCTTACAAGGAGCAAGCATATGGCTACAGTCACCAGCTGCAGTGATTTTGGAGACCAAGAAAAAAAAGTCTGTCACTGTCTACATTTTTTCGCTGTCGATTTGCTATGAAGTGATGGGACCAGATGGCACTTAGTTTTTTAAATGTTGAGTATTAAACCAGCTTTTTCCCTCCCTCCTACATTTTTCTCTTCCTTCCCTCCTTCTTTCCCTCCATCTCACTCTTATTTTTTCTTTCCTTTCTCTATTCCTTTTCTTTCTCTCTCCCTTTCTTCCTACATTAAGCATTTTGAAAACAAAAACTATGAACGACAATGGATATTGAGAAAAAAGATAAAGACTACCTATCCTTTAGGACCAGAGGGTCAAAATGTGATACATTTACATTTCTTTTATGGAAGTGAAAATTATTTTTACAAGAAACCCAACATTTTTTCTAGCCTTCTAATAATTCAGATAATAAAGCAATTCTAGAAATATATGTTTTTGAAAGAATATACTTTATACAAGATGGTTTTAAATCCTTGAAGTATGTCAAGAGAGCACAAATTATAAATTGCCTTAACTTTATTTGAACATAATAACACAAAATAGAAAACCCAGAGATAAATCCACACACCTATGGACAACTTATCTTCTACAAAGGAGGCAAGAATATGCAATGGATTAAAGACAATCTCTTTAACAAGTGGTGCTGGGAAAACTGGTCAACCACTTGAAAAAGAATGAAACTAGATCACTTTCTAACACCATACACAAAAATAAACTCAAAATGGATTAAAGATCTAAATGTAAGACCAGAAACTATAAAACTCCTAGAGGAGAACATAGGCAAAACACTCTCCGACATACATCACAGCAGGATCCTCTATGATCCACCTCCCAGTATACTGGAAATAAAAGCAAAAATAAACAAATGGGATCTAATTAAAATTAAAAGCTTCTGCACAACAAAGGAAACTATAAGTAAGGTGAAAAGACAGCCTTCTGAATGGGAAAAAATAATAGAAAATGAAGCAACTGACAAACAACTAATCTCAAAAATATACAAGCAACTCCTACAGCTCAACTCCAGAAAAATAAATGACCCAATCAAAAAATGGGCCAAAGAACTAAACAGACATTTCTCCAAAGAAGACATACCGATAGCTAACAACCACATGAAAAGATACTCAACATCACTCATTACCAGAGAAATGCAAATCAAGACCACAATGAGGTACCATTTCATGCCAGTCAGAATGGCTGCGATCCAAAAGTCTACAAGCAATAAATGCTGGAGAGGATGTGGAGAAAAGGGAACCCTCTTACACTGTTGGTGGGAATGCAAACTAGTACAGCCACTATGGAGAACTGTGTGGAGGCTCCTTAAAAAACTGGAAATAGAACTGCCTTATGACCCAGCAATCCCACTGCTGGGCATACACACCGAGGAAACCAGAATTGAAAGAGACGTGTGTACCCCAGTGCTCATCGCAGCACTGTTTATAATAGCCAGGACATGGAAGCAACCTAGATGTCCGTCAGCAGATGAATGAATAAGAAAGCAGTGGTACATATACTGTGTACCCCAATGTTCATTGCAACACTGTTTATAATAGCCAGGACATGGAAGCAACCTAGATGTCCATCAGGAGACGAACAGATAAGAAAACTGTGGTACATATACACAGTGGAGTATTAGCCATTAAAAGAATACATTTGAATCAGTTCTAATGAGGTGGATGAAACTGGAGTCTATTATACAGAGTGAAGTAAGCCAGAAAGAAAAACACCAATACAGTATAATAATGCATATATATGGAATTTAGAAAGATGTTAATGATAACCATGTATGCGAGACAGCAAAAGAGACACAGATGTATAGAACAGTTTTTGGACTCTGGGAGAGGGCGAGGGTGGGATGATTTGGGAGAATAGCAAAGAAAAATGTATATTATCATATGTGAAATGAATCGCCAGTCCAGGTTCGATGCATGAGACAGGGTGCTCAGGGCTAGTGCACTGTGATGACCCAGAGGGATGGGATGGGGAGGGAGGTTGGAGGGGGGTTCAGGATGGGGAACACCCATGTACACCCATGGCTGATTCATGTCAATGTATGGTAAAACCATTGCAATATTGTAAAGTAATTAGCCTCCAATTAAAATAAATAAATTTATATTAAAACAACAACAACAGCTCTGAGCCCAGCATTGACCTCAGTCTTGGTGAACTCACTGCATTTCCCTCTAAATTTCAGTTCAAAATCCCCCCACAGCCTCTGTCGGAATACTCCCCTTGGAGTTCAGTGCTCTCAGTTACACAAAATCCGTTCCTAACCAAGCCTCACTCACTGAATTGTTTGGGGAAACAAACGAAAACTGCCACTTAGACGTGAGTGGAAGTACTGAGGCATTTCTCTCCCTGGCTGGCTGTGATCTGTTCCTTCTTTTTCAGAATATCCCTTTCTCATCGCTGCCTCTGACAGACTTCCTCCTGCATCTCACATGATGAATTTGCATTTTAAGCCGGCATCCCTTAAAGTCTCACACACATCTTCTCTTTTCATATTTTTAAGAACAAAAGAAATACACCTAAGGATGATCCAATTAAAAAAAAAGATGTATCGATTTAACTAAGTAGGCTTCATTGTGGGGCTGTCACAGGGGTGTGTATTAGGTAGACTTTGGTGTGTTCTCAGCTTCATGGACTTAAGAGACAATGGATGAAGGTTTTATAGTCCTGTAACATTACTTTGCCGACTAAGGTCCGTCTAGTCAAGGCTATGGTTTTTCCTGTGGTCATGTATGGATGTGAGAGTTGGACTGTGAAGAAGGCTAAGCGCCAAAGAATTGATGCTTTTGAACTGTGGTGTTGGAGAAGACTCTTGAGAGTCCCTTGGACTGCAAGGAGATCCAACCAGTCTATTTTGAAGGAGATCAGCCCTGGGATTTCTTTGGAAGGAAGGATGCTAAAGCTCAAAGTCCAGTACTTTGGCCACCTCATGCGAAGAGTTGACTCATTGGAAAAGACTCTGATGCTGGGAGGGATTGGGGGCAGGAGGAGAAAGGGACGACAGAGGATGAGATGGCTGGATGACATCACTGACTCGATGGACGTGAGTCTGAGTGAACTCCGAGAGATGGTGATGAACAGGGAGGCCTGGCGCGCTGCGATTTATGGAGTTGCAAAGAGTCGGACACAACTGAGTGACCAAACTGAACTGAACAGAAGTCATAGTTTACTGGGTAGATAAGGTAGACAAGTTGGTAATAGCAGTTTATAGAAGAGGATCCCGGCTCTGAGTGGGCAAATGACTCTCTGTGGTCCTGCCGCTGTTGTGGAGAGAACAGGCCTTCTGGTTGAAAAAGTGTGTGCTTTAACTCCTCCTCACACTGAATTCCCTCCCCTTTCATCCAGAGTGGCAGACTGCTCCCGTGGACCACAGCGATGCGATGAACGCCTAACCCCCTTTCCTGTGTTCACAAGTTACACCAGAAATTCTGGGTGGTGCTTGCTGCTTTGCCGGCTGTGATATGAAGGAGCCCTGGCAGGAATGACTCCAGGGAGGGTCTCTGAAGCCTCCTCTGTTGCCTGAAGTCTGGGAGATGGAGGTCACAGTCCCTCCCTCCTGCTCCCTGGCTCTTGGTGTATCGGTGGGGAGCATCCTTCACACTGACTGCAGGAGGAATGGCCAGGTCCTTGAGCATCAAGCCTGGTCTCCAGAAAACTTCTCATTTCATTGCTGCTGCCGGATGGGAAAGAAGGAACCTTCAACCCAGTCTCTCTCTAGGGATGCTCATATAGGCTAGAGATGTCTGTCAGGTTCCTCTGTCCATGGGATTTCTCAGGCAAGAATACTGGAGTAGGTAGCCATTTCCTCCTCCAGGGGATATTCCTGATGCAGGGATGGAACCCAGGTCTCCCATATTGTGGGCAGATTCTTTACCATCTGAGCCACCAGGGAAGCCCATATGGATGAGGGTGGCTATGTTCCAATAAAGCCTCATTTAAAGACACAGAGAACTGAATTGCCTATTTTCACATGTTGCAATATAGTATTCTTCTTTTGAATTTTTTGCAACCATTTTAAAAAGCTGGCTTAAAACGCAACTTTCAGAAAACTAAGATCATGGCATCCGGTCCCATCACTTCATGGCAAATATGTGGGGAAACAGTGGAAACAATGACAGACTTTGTTTTCTTGGGCTCCAAAATCACCTCAGATGGTTACTGCAGCCACAAAATTAAAAGATGCTTGGCCCATGGGAGAAAAGCTATGAAAACCTAGACAGCATATTAAAAAGCTGAGACATTACTTTGCCAACAAGGTCCGTCTAGTCAAAGCTATGGTTTTTTTCAGTAGTCCTGTATGGATGTGAGACTTGGACCATAAAGAAGGTTGAGTGCTAAAAAATGGATGCTTTTGAACTGTGGTTTTGGAGACTCTTGAGAGTCCCTTGGACCGCAAGCTCAAACCAGTCCTAAAGGAAATTAATCCTAAATATTCATTGGAAGGATTGATGCTGAAGCTGAAGCTCCAATACTTTGGCCACCTGATGAGAAGAGCTGACTCACTGGAAAAGACCCCGATGCTGGGAAAGATTGAAGGCGAGAGAAGTAGGGGATGATAGAAGATGAGAGGGTCATATGGCATCACTGATTCAAAGGACGTGAGTTTGAGCAGCTCTGGGAGATGGTGAAGGACAGGGAGGCCTGACGTGCTGCAGACCATGGGGTTGCAAAGAGTTGGACACAACTGAACGACTGAACAACAAAAAACGTATTAATAAAAGCCATTCTCAGCTCAGGGGCTGTACAAACACAGGTTCCCTGGCCTTTGCCTGTGGGCTGTCATTTGCTCAGTTGTGTCTAACTCTTTGTGACCCCATGGACTGTAGCCTACCAGGCTCCTCTGTCCATGGAATTACCCAGGCAAGAATACTGGAGTGGACTGCCATTTCCTTCTCCAGAGGATCTTCCCAATCCAGGAATCAAACCTGCATCTCCTCCATTGGCAGGTGGGTTCTTTACCTGCTGAACCATCGGAGGAACCCGTCGTTTGCTGACCCCTGAGCTAAAGCATGATGAGCAAATGGGGGAGAGAGTGATCCCAGATAGGGTGAGAGAGACAAAGAGAGGTGAGTGTGGGCCAGACTCCATGCAGGCATTTTGTAGGCCATGGAAGTGAGTGGATTTTATTCTAATAGTTCTGGGGAACACCTGAGGCACGTTGGGCAGGAGTATGACATGATATAACAGAAGCAATATTGCATCTGAGTCCAGATCGAACCTTCAGGAAACAAAGCAGACTGCAAAGAGATGACCAAATATCAGAATGGGAATGAGAACCCCAACCTCAGAGGAAGTGATGTATTAGGGAGGTAGGGTGTTTAAGCAGAGCACCTAGTCCTTACTGTATACCCAGTAAATGCTCCTTCCCTACACTTCTCTTCTTTCTTTGATGATAAAAAGCCTGGGAGTATTGGTTTGGTCCAAATCTCTCATCACTCTCAGAAAAATGATTCATTCTACTAAAAACAGGTCAGATATTATCATTAAAAGTGGATGAGTGGGACTTCCCTGACAGTCCAGCAGGTAGGATTTCACCTTCCAATGCAGGGGGTATGAGCTCAATCCTTGGTTGAAGAGCTAATAACCTAGATACTTCACAACCAACAAACCACAACATAAAACAGAAGCAATATTGCAATAAACCTTCAATAAAGACTTGAAAAATGGTCCACATCCAAAAGAAAAAAAAACCCTAAAAAAAGTTGAGTGGACTCATGATCAAATTTTGTTTATGACTCTGATATATGTGTAGGTATGTTCATATTTTTGTTGAGCCACACAGCTAAAATTTTTCTACCGATTAAGGTTTATCAAGATCACTGGCCTTACTGATGAAACTGGCCTTACTATGAAACACATTTAATTTCAATCTATTTAATTGTCCTCATTAAAAGTATTAATGTGTAAATCAAACCATTATCCTGGTGGCCTTGAAGTTACACAGTGATGTATGTCAACTGTTTCTCGATAAAACTGGGGAAAATGTATCCAAAAGGTTTTAAAAAATTATCCTTAGGTATAGAGGAAAAAAAAAAAAGGTACTTGATCATTTTGCTAGAATTAACAACTAACCTTTATGTGCCATTCTGTGTTCTCCCAATCTCTGGATCTGACCTGGCACTGTATTGGCATAAAAAGGTACAAAACACTAAAGTCAGGAATTTGCCTGATATTGAAAAATTATCAACTTGGAAAAGGAGATGAATCACCCTGAACTCCATATGGGACAACATAAGACCGTGAGGTTGAGATGAAGGATGATAAAACTCTAACCAATCCAGAGTCTGTGTGTGAAGCAGATAGCTGTATAGTTAGTGATTTTATACCCATTTCACTTTATGTACTTAGAAAGGTAGAGGTGGTTGATTATAGTTGTTATATATGCAGCAAAGTGTATATATATATGCAGCAAAATGTGACTATAGCTTCTGGCCTGGAAAAGTGCTGGGGAGAATCCTTCCTTTTCTCTTCTAGTTTCTGGTGGCTTCAAGTCAGTTTTCAAGACTTTTGTCTTTGTTTATATTTTCTTTCAATCTTTTTTTTTTAATATCTGTGCTTCACTATGGATAGATTGTATTGGTATCATTTCATATTCCCTGGCCTTTTTGTGCCCAATCTACTGCTATTTCTAGCCAGTGAATTTATTTAAATAAACTTTTGTTTGAGAAGAGTCTTGATTTACAGAAAAATTATAAAAATAGTACAGTTTCTATATACTCTTACCCAATTTCCCCTATTGCTAACATTTTATCGTGATACATTTATTAGAGCTCATGAACCAACATAATACTAACATTATGATACTATTAACCTAAGTCTATACTTTATTCAGATCTTCTTAGTTTTTATCAATGTCCTTTTTCTCATCTAGTATGCCACCTTACATGTAGTTATCCTGCCTCCTTAGGCATCTCTGGGTTGGGACAGTTTCTGTTCTATTTGTTTTGGATGACTTTGAGAATTTTGAGCTTTGCAGAATGTCCCTCAGTTTGGGTTGGGGTGACGTTTTCATCATGGTTAGATGGAGCGTATTACTTTTTTTTAATTGTTGCCGTAACAAATTACTACAAACTTAGTGGCTTAAACCACACAACACAAATTTATTACTTACAGTTCTGTAAGTCAGAAGTCTGACGTGAGTCTCATTGGGACAAAATTAGTCACCTGGGCTATATTCCTTTCCGGAAATTCTTGGGGATACCATGTCCTTGCCTTTTCCAGTCTCTAGAAGCCATCTATCAATACTGTCCCTTGGCCAGTGGTCCATTCCTGGAGCAACAAACAGTGACTCTCTCCGACACTTCCATCTCTGACCCTGCTACCATCGTCACTTCTCGTCTCTGGCGACAGAGCAGTAAAAGGTCTCCACTTTTAAGAACTCTTGTGATTAGATTGGGTTCACCCAGATAGTCCAGGATAATCTCTGCATCTCAAGGTCCCTATCCTTAATCTCATCTGCAAAGTCTCTTTTCCCATAAGGGTTCTTGCCTAGAGAACTCCATGAACAGAGGAGCCTGGCAGGCTAGTCAATGGGGTTGCAAGAATCAGACACAGCTTAGCAACTAAACCACCACAATACATTCTGGGGTTTAGAATGTGGACATTTGGTGTGTGTGTGGGGGGCATTATTCTGCCTACTGCATTGGAGTTATGGGTTTCTGAGACAAAGGCCACTGAGTCATTGTCATTATATCATACTGAAGGTTCATGGTATCAACACGATTTATCACTGATGACATTAACTTTGATCACTTAGGTGAGGTAGTTGGTCAGGTTTCTCCACTATAAAGTTACCTTTGCCTCTATTTCCATACTGTTCTCTTTGGAAAGAATTCATTACATGTATCCTGCACTTAAGGGATGAGAGTTATGTTGCTCAGCTGGTTAAGAATCCACCTGCAATGCGGGAGACCTGGGTTTGATCCCTGGGTTGGGAAGATTTCCTGGAGAAGGAAAAGGCTACGTATTCCAGTGTTCTGGCCTGGAGAATTCCATGCATTGTACAGTCAGTCCATGGGGTTGCAAAGAGTCAGATATGACTGAGCAACTTTTACTTTCTTTCATTTTTTATGCTCACTTTACTGTCTGGAAGGAGAAGAGAGGTCAAGAAACTGCTTGGGAACTGGATGAGGGTGGAGAACCGGGGTGGGGGGTGGGGCGGGTTTAATTTAATCCTGCTGGTCCTTGCCCAGATTTTCCCATTCCTGTGCTTTTCTGGGTTCTGTATGGAAAATTAGCTCACTTCTCATAGACATTCCTCTCACACCCTTTGCAGACACTGAGGTTTGACTTTCCTTCTCTCTGACTCTGATATTCCTCTTTCGAAATCCCGTCTCCATATACCAAGAGCATAGACATCTTCAGTTTCTGAATGATGGGTATGGATTTCTGTTACCTGTTTTCCTTGATGTCTCTTGGTCAGTTTTGAGAAAAAGGGGTTGGGTGGGTATGTCTTTACTTTGTCCTTCTGAAACCAGCGTCTCCCATATTTTTGTAGCAGAAAACAGGACTTGCCACATGGAGTGGATTGTTATAATTCCTTAATTTTTGTTTCATAAAAGCCTAAACTTGGAGATAAATTTTAATCTACTGGCCAATAGGAAGAAATAAACTATACAGAAAAGGATTAAAGATAATCAAACATCTGGATAAAACACTAGTTTGGTGCACAGGTGTTTTGCCTACATGACCACAAGCTAAAAACATCTGGATGTTAGATTTTTTTCCTTCTTTAGTTTTCACCAGCTGTCTGGTATCACGGAATGGTCAAGGCCATGTAATTAACTTGTGAGTAGAATGCTGCGTAAACTTGAGGCTACTTCTCTATATGCGGCTTCCCAGATGACACTAGCTGTAAAGAATTCACCTGCCAATGTAGGAGACATGAGATGTGGGTTCAATTCCTGGGTCAGGAGGATCCCTTGAAGGAGGGCATGGCAATCCATTCCGCTATACTTGCCTGGAGAATCACAGGGATGGAGGAGCCTGGTGGGCTACAGTCCTTGGGGTCGCAAAGAGTTGGATACA
Source organism: Madoqua kirkii (assembly GCA_006408675.1). Lineage (NCBI taxonomy): Eukaryota > Metazoa > Chordata > Mammalia > Artiodactyla > Bovidae > Madoqua > Madoqua kirkii. The sequence goes on from SJYC01135214.1 coordinate 10,469, forward strand.
ACTAAAGCGACTGAGCACACCCTTTTCTATACATCCTGAATGTGGCCAAGGGCAGGTCCACAGTATTCCACCTGCCTGTCCAGTGACACATGCCGGAACCTCAGTGTTCAAGGAATTCATGTCTGCAGGCACTGATCTGGTGACTGTCTTCCCTTTCATTCCCATGGAATCAAAGTATTGCAAGGAAACAGTTCTCAACCTATAGTTTTAGAGGCTGAAGAGCTGCCTCAGAGATCTTATTAAATGCACATATTTCTTCCACATGTTGGATGTAGGAGTGTTTCTATCCCCCCCCACTCCCATTATCTAATTTTTAATTGAAAACAAACTAGTTTCTTAACTCTAGAAATACATTTGATGTATAATTCAACAAAATCTCTCTAGCTTAAACACCGAATTGGCTGGGACTGTAGGACCAGATGAGTTTGTTAGACAGGTGTTCCGTGTGGGATCAGAGGACATTTTAAACTCTGAAAGCTCCTAGCAAGAAATTTTAAGGCTAACGACTCAGTATGACACACTCACAGATGAATTTATTTTTAATTACTCATTGTGAACCTGTTCTTTAAGGAACAGCTCAAATTCCACCATCAGTGGAAGCCTGAGCCCTTCCTCTGGTATCCTTGCTGTGCTTCCTTGTTTACCGCGTGGAACCGTTTCCTTTTGTGCTTGACTGATGACGTGCCATGCTGACGCAATGGACGCCTATCTCTCAGTGGATTATCCTTCAGAGGAAGTACAGAGAAAACTGGACTAAGGTCCCTGCTTTTCCTGAGGCCACTGAACTGATGTCATAGAGGCACAAGCACTGTTTTGAGCAGGAACACACACTTTGTCAAAGGGTATTCAGTGGACCAGACTCCACCAGCTGCTGGCGTCCCTCTGGTGGGCGCATCCGGCCTGCCCGGGCGACGCCATCTTGGTTCTTTACGGTGACGTAGAATTCCTCAGGGGGACCAGAAGAGCCTCAACAAGACCAGGGTCAAGCTGGCATGAGAGCCATGGCCTTTAGTCCCATAGTTTTACACTTTAGGAAACTCCTGCTCTCCTTTTAGGCTGTGCGGATCTGAGGCCTTTCCCACAGGGAGGGTAGGACGCTTTAGAGAAGGGAAATGTCAGCCTGCTTAGGTCTCTCCGTTGTGGTTTTGTGGGGTGGCTCTGGGTTAAAGCAGTCTCGCCAGAAGGGCCCTGAAGTAGACTAGTGGACCCTCAAGAAGTCTATAATTAATTATCAAGGGCAGTTTCTCTGTCTCTCTCTGTCTCTGTCTCTCTCTCTCTCTCACACACACACACACACACACACACACACACGATACCAAACAAAACAGAAGTCAATATAATTTTTTAAATACATTTAAATTTTTATTTTACCTTATAATAATAATAATAATTTTGGCTGCACCCTGCAGCATGTGGGATTGTAGTTCTCTGATGAGGGATCAAACCCACACTGGCTGGATTAGAAGGTGGAATCTTGAACTACGGGTCCACCAGGGAAGCCCTTCAAAGAGATTTTAATCTTTCCCTTTAATCTGCTCTGTATTTCCAAATTTTCATTTTAAGATTATCATCTTTTTCTTCAATACAAAAATAAAGGAAAAAATGAGTAGCTCAGTTGTCTTTAAGGTGACCAACATTAACAGCTTTGTATCTACATCTTTATCCTTTTAAATTCAAACTTTTTGTGGAGGGGTCCACTGATGTCTTTTGGGCTTCCCTGGTGACTCAGTAAATAATCCTCCTACAATGCAGGAGACATGGGTTCGACCCCTGGGTTGGGAAGTTCTAGAGAAGGGAAAGGCAAGCCATTCCAATATTCTTGCCTGGAAAATCACATGGACAGAAGAGCCTGGGGGGCTACAATTCATGGGGTGGCAGAGTCAGACACAACTGAGCGACTAACACTAGCACTGTCATCTTTGCAAAAAAGGAAATCAAACTGTGAACATTTCATTGCACCATGAGCTTCATTCTTTACAATACCTCCTGGCCCCTATCTATAAAAACAAATATTCTTGTTTTTTTTCTTTTTTATTGCTGCCTAATATCCCACTGAATAGATCAACCTTAGTTTATTCAATCATTCAGTTATCAACATTCAAGTTCTTTCTGATTTCATCATGATAAATAAGTCTGCATTGCTCTATTTTCTACTGTCATCATTCAGTTCAGTTCAATCCCTCAGTCGTGTCTGACTCTTTGGGACCCCATAGACTGCAGCATGCCAGGCTTCCCTGTCCATTACCAACTCCCAGAGTTTACTCAAACTCATGTCCATTAAGTCGGTGATGCCATCCAATCATCTCATCATCTGTTGTCCCCTTCTCCTTCTGCCTTCAATCTTTCCCAGCATCAGGGCCTTTTCAAATGAGTCAGCTCTTTCCATCAGGCGGTCAAAGTATTGGAGTTTCAGCTTTAGCGTCAGTCCTTCCAATGAACATTCAGGGCTGATTTCCTTTAGGATGGACTGGTTGGATCTCCTTGCAGTCCAAGGGATTCTCAAGAGTCTTCTCCAACACCATAGTTCAAAAGCATCAATTCTTTGGCGCTCAGCTTTCTTCACAGTCCAACTGTCACATCCATGCATGACTACTGGAAAAACCATAGCTTTGACTAGACAGATCTTTGTTGGCAAAGTAATGTCTCTGTTTTTTAATATGCTGTGTATATTGGTCATAACTTTCCTGCCAGGGAGCAAGCGTCTTTTAATTTCATGGCTGCGGTCACCATCTGCAGAGATTTTGGACCTCAAGAAAATAAAGACTATCACTGTTTCCATTGTTTCCCCACCTGTTTGTCATGAAGAGATGGGACCAGATGCCATGGTCTTAGTTTTCTGAATGCTGAGTTTTAAGCCAACTTTTTCACTCTCCTCTTTCACTTTCATCAAGAGGCTCTTTAGTTCTTCTTTGCTTTCTGCCATAAGGGTGGTGTCATCTGCATATCTGAGGTTATTGATATTTCTCCCCAGAATCTTGATTCCAGTTTGTGCTTCATCCAGTTCAGCATTTCTCATGATGTACTCTGCATATAAGTTAAATAAGCAGGGTGACAATATACAGCCTTGATGTCATTTTTCCATGTCCAGTTCTAACTTGAGCTGCATACAGATTTCCCAGGAGACAGGTCAGGTGGTCTAGTATTCCCATCTCTTTCAGAATTTTCCACAGTTTGTTTTGATCCACGTAGTCAAAGGCTTTGGCATAGTCAGTAAAGCAGTAGATGTTTTTCTGGAACTCTCTTGCTTTCAATGATCCAATGATCCAATGGATGTTGGCAATTTGATCTCTGGTTCCTCTGGCTTTTCTAAATCTAGCTTGCACATCTGGAAGTTCATGGTTCACATACCGTTGAAGCCTGGCTTGGAGAATTATGAGGTTTACTTTGCTAGTATGTGAGATGAATGCAACTGAATGGTCGTCTGCATTCTTACTGTCATATATCTGTCTCTTATACACATCTCTTTTGGGCTTCCCTGGTGACTCAGTAAATAATCCTCCTACAATGCAGGAGACATGGGTTCGACCCCTGGGTTGGGAAGTTCTAGAGAAGGGAAAGGCAAGCCATTCCAATATTCTTGCCTGGAAAATCACATGGACAGAAGAGCCTGGGGGGCTACAATTCATGGGGTGGCAGAGTCAGACACAACTGAGCGACTAACACTAGCACTGTCATCTTTGCAAAAAAGGAAATCAAACTGTGAACATTTCATTGCACCATGAGCTTCATTCTTTACAATACCTCCTGGCCCCTATCTATAAAAACAAATATTCTTGTTTTTTTTTCTTTTTTATTGCTGCCTAATATCCCACTGAATAGATCAACCTTAGTTTATTCAATCATTCAGTTATCAACATTCAAGTTCTTTCTGATTTCATCATGATAAATAAGTCTGCATTGCTCTATTTTCTACTGTCATCATTCAGTTCAGTTCAATCCCTCAGTCGTGTCTGACTCTTTGGGACCCCATAGACTGCAGCATGCCAGGCTTCCCTGTCCATTACCAACTCCCAGAGTTTACTCAAACTCATGTCCATTAAGTCGGTGATGCCATCCAATCATCTCATCATCTGTTGTCCCCTTCTCCTTCTGCCTTCAATCTTTCCCAGCATCAGGGCCTTTTCAAATGAGTCAGCTCTTTCCATCAGGCGGTCAAAGTATTGGAGTTTCAGCTTTAGCGTCAGTCCTTCCAATGAACATTCAGGGCTGATTTCCTTTAGGATGGACTGGTTGGATCTCCTTGCAGTCCAAGGGATTCTCAAGAGTCTTCTCCAACACCATAGTTCAAAAGCATCAATTCTTTGGCGCTCAGCTTTCTTCACAGTCCAACTGTCACATCCATGCATGACTACTGGAAAAACCATAGCTTTGACTAGACAGATCTTTGTTGGCAAAGTAATGTCTCTGTTTTTTAATATGCTGTGTATATTGGTCATAACTTTCCTGCCAGGGAGCAAGCGTCTTTTAATTTCATGGCTGCGGTCACCATCTGCAGAGATTTTGGACCTCAAGAAAATAAAGACTATCACTGTTTCCATTGTTTCCCCACCTGTTTGTCATGAAGAGATGGGACCAGATGCCATGGTCTTAGTTTTCTGAATGCTGAGTTTTAAGCCAACTTTTTCACTCTCCTCTTTCACTTTCATCAAGAGGCTCTTTAGTTCTTCTTTGCTTTCTGCCATAAGGGTGGTGTCATCTGCATATCTGAGGTTATTGATATTTCTCCCCAGAATCTTGATTCCAGTTTGTGCTTCATCCAGTTCAGCATTTCTCATGATGTACTCTGCATATAAGTTAAATAAGCAGGGTGACAATATACAGCCTTGATGTCATTTTTCCATGTCCAGTTCTAACTTGAGCTGCATACAGATTTCCCAGGAGACAGGTCAGGTGGTCTAGTATTCCCATCTCTTTCAGAATTTTCCACAGTTTGTTTTGATCCACGTAGTCAAAGGCTTTGGCATAGTCAGTAAAGCAGTAGATGTTTTTCTGGAACTCTCTTGCTTTCAATGATCCAATGATCCAATGGATGTTGGCAATTTGATCTCTGGTTCCTCTGGCTTTTCTAAATCTAGCTTGCACATCTGGAAGTTCATGGTTCACATACCGTTGAAGCCTGGCTTGGAGAATTATGAGGTTTACTTTGCTAGTATGTGAGATGAATGCAACTGAATGGTCGTCTGCATTCTTACTGTCATATATCTGTCTCTTATACACATCTCTTTTGGGCTTCCCTGGTGACTCAGTAAATAATCCTCCTACAATGCAGGAGACATGGGTTCGACCCCTGGGTTGGGAAGTTCTAGAGAAGGGAAAGGCAAGCCATTCCAATATTCTTGCCTGGAAAATCACATGGACAGAAGAGCCTGGGGGGCTACAATTCATGGGGTGGCAGAGTCAGACACAACTGAGCGACTAACACTAGCACTGTCATCTTTGCAAAAAAGGAAATCAAACTGTGAACATTTCATTGCACCATGAGCTTCATTCTTTACAATACCTCCTGGCCCCTATCTATAAAAACAAATATTCTTGTTTTTTTTTCTTTTTTATTGCTGCCTAATATCCCACTGAATAGATCAACCTTAGTTTATTCAATCATTCAGTTATCAACATTCAAGTTCTTTCTGATTTCATCATGATAAATAAGTCTGCATTGCTCTATTTTCTACTGTCATCATTCAGTTCAGTTCAATCCCTCAGTCGTGTCTGACTCTTTGGGACCCCATAGACTGCAGCATGCCAGGCTTCCCTGTCCATTACCAACTCCCAGAGTTTACTCAAACTCATGTCCATTAAGTCGGTGATGCCATCCAATCATCTCATCATCTGTTGTCCCCTTCTCCTTCTGCCTTCAATCTTTCCCAGCATCAGGGCCTTTTCAAATTACAATGTTATAAAATGGTGTATTCCTGGGCCAGCCCATGAACTTTTATTTTAACCCATCATGAATGAAAACTGTATACTTATACCATCATAGTTTCTTCTTACTTCTGAGGGAAAAGCATTCCGAAGTGAGTTTCCACAATGCAGAGAACCTGCCTCTCCTCTGTGTGCATGTGTATGTGTGTGAGGGAGAGAAAGATAAACATCCTTCCCATCACTGCCTTCAGATGAGCTGTGTTCCCTCCCTTCTGATAATCCTATTGTATGTGGAAATAAAGCAAGCAAAATAGGAACTATGATGTCTAAAGCTGAAAGTGCCAGAAAGAGGACAGGCAAAGAAAGAAAAAAAGGTAACATAAAATTATGGTATTTTTCTTAGAATCCTCATTCATATTTGAGATCTAAGAATTTGAATTTGATTGCTGAGCATCTAAGCATCTAGTAATATTCTTACATCCAAATGAAATGAAACTTTACAAGTAGAAAAGATTCTTTAGTTACAGATTTAAGTCAATCTTTTTCAAACAGCATATTTAAAACATGATGTAAATCAAAGCAAAAGCTTATTCAAATATTAATAATGATCATGGAATATATCACTTATTAATAGCCACTGATCTGGACACATGGTAATTTATGTTTGGTTTTATATGTTTCTTTG
>SJYC01135217.1:0-53877 GCA_006408675.1 Madoqua kirkii
GAGCGCGGAGGGCGGGCTGGAGCGAGCCAGGCTCCGGGAGGGCGGGGGGCGGGGGGATTTCCAGCCTCCGCGCTTCGCAGTTTCCTCTCCTTGTTTTGCTTTCGATCTGGACTGTTCTCAGGCAAGCCGGGGAGTAACTTTTAGTTTTGCTCCTGCGATTATTCAACTGACGGGCTTTCATTTCCATTTCACACACCCTAGCAACACTTAAGCCTTGCGGAATTGTATTGGTAGCGTGAAAAAAGCACACTGAGAGGTAACATTTTTTTCAAATAATAGTTGGGACTGTGCGTGTGTGTTTTTCTCGAGGGCATGTTTAGGAGGACTGGAGGGGATGTGTGTGTGTGTGTGTGTGTGTGTGTGTGTGTGCGTGCGCGCGCGTCCTGATGGTTTGACACGATGTTTTGCAGACGGAAAATGCTGAGGTTCATAAATATTAATACTGATTTTTGGAGGAACAGTCGGCGCTGTTATGGATCATCTGGTTTTAGGGGAAGCAGGTTCGGTTGCTGCTGCTGCTGCTGCTGCTGCTGCTGCTGCTGAGGCTGCAAGGAGGAGGAGGAGGAGGAGGAGGAGGAGGAGGAGGTTGGTGGAGGTTTAATTTCACTTTTGGATTTGCAGATGCGGAGAGCTGGCTCCATGGACACAGACCTGCTCTGTGCGATCCTGCGCCCCAGGTGTTGTTTGTGGGGGAGCAGGTCCGCCGGAGTCGGGCCTCCTTTTAAAAACAACATGATCGCGTGCATGTGTGTGTGTGTGCGTGTTTACAGACGCCGGCGCCACCGAATCCGAAGGACGGGAGCGGGTCGTTCTCTGCGCCCGGCGGGGCGCCTCTCTCCAGGCAGCCTCTGGCGTAAATAGGCAGGAACCCGCCGTCCGCCCGCAGCCTGCGCCCCGCGCCCGGGCCGGGAGAGCCACCACCCGCCGCGGCCGAAGGAAACTTGATGGGGCGCCGGGTGGCAGACCCCGGGGCTCGCCCACCCTCGGGGCTCGGGGAAGGGTCGCGGGCATCGGGTGCCAGCGGCTGGGGGCCGGACTCCGATCGGGGCTGCGCGCGGGGCCTGGCCGGCGCGCCCGGCTTCCTGGGGGCTGGGCCGCTGCCGCCACCGCCCGGGAGGGACGCGGCGTCCTCCTTCCCGCCGGCCAGCGCCCGGCCTGGCCCTGGGGCTTTGTCGCTGCACTTGTCCCCGCGCGGGGCTGGGGTGGTGGAGGGGGGCGGCTCAAGCGGCGAGTCCCGAGACGGGTCAGCGGTCCGGGCCGCGGCCTAGCGCCCGGCGCCTCCGGGTCCCCGCGGGCGCCCCCCGGGCCGGCCTCGCGCGCTCGGCCTGACCCGCCTCGTCTACGGAGCGGGCAAGGTGGGGGCGGGGAGCCTCCGGGGACCGAGCGGCGCCCCGCTGGCAGGCCCGGGGCGGGGGGTGCCGGCGTCCCCAGGGGGTTCCGGGGCGCGGGCGGCGGTGGGGTGGGGACGCGAGTGCCCGCCCCGCGCCCTCCGACCCCGCTCAGGGCGCAGAGTGGCATTCGCCAGCCGGCCGAACGTGGTTGGTGCAAAGCCGTGGCCGCCACTTCCTTTCCGCCTCGCGGGCCGGCTCGCCCACCAAGCGATGCCCGCCGCGGCCCATCGTGGCGCCCGGCCGCTCGCGGTGCCAGGGAGCCGGCTCTGAGAGGGTTCGGGCAGCCTTTTGCAAGTTGGAAGGGATTCAGGACGCAGTTCACCGTCCTCCCCCCACCCCCGCCCCCAGGATGGACCGGCATCTCAGTTTGGGCCCCAGGTGTGGCTGCGTGGGGCGCCCTCACCCCCTTACCCCTTAAGAAGGGAAGAAGCGGGAAGGAGGCTGGCAGCCCAAGCCAGGCGCATAAACAGCCTTCCGGGCACCTGGCGAGGCGCCGAGGTCAGTCGGTGTCGGCGGGACCCCTGGTCATCGCTGTAAATGTGATCCTTGGCACTGGCAGTGGAGGTGGCCACGTACTGGCGGCGTGGTTTTCGGTCGTCTTTGCCACTAAAGGATAGTGTTTGGAACTTGGGGACATTTTCCCCGCTCCCTCCAGTGTGGGCAACGGTAATGCGCCCGGTCCTCTGTTCAGAAGAGTGCTGGCATCTTCCCTGTGCCACCGGCCTCCACGTCGTTGTGACTCGGTCTGCTTTTGATGAATGGCGAGGGAGGGTGGAGGAGAGTTACATTTCCTGTTGTGGATTTTCAGGAATCACCAAGGTTGCTGTCAAGCCTGCATTCGTTTATGAGTTTTCAGACCGACTGCAGATAACATTGAGGACTCAGCAGCGTGCGCTTTGCTTTTTGGTGCTTAACAGCAGGTACAGAGAAGGGCCTGGTGACAATCTGGAAGGGAAGGTAGATGGTCTTGATGTTAGGCAGATGCAAGCTCCTTGCCACGACCTGGAAGGTGACCCCTATTTACCTTCATGCACCTGAACTCAGGATTTTCTCACCCCACCCCTATCACTCCTTTTTTGAAGAGGGAAAGGACAAAATCTTGGAAAAACTTGTGTTTTCTAAGGAAACTTCAGTAGATGGAATATTGAGGACTTCATTTGGTATTTTTTAATACCTTGAAAAATGTATTGATCAATGGGGCAAAGTCCAGAATTTCACTATATTTGTGAATGGTTATAGTTTATAACAGCCTGTTGTGTAAGAAGTTAGATTTTGGCCTCCTGGATCCAAGTTCTTATCTGTTCTGATTTGTAACTGCTTCTTAACATTAAACATCTACATTTTTCATTCTCAATGAGTTGGTTTTTTTTCTCTTTTGTCCTTCAAAAGTTAGAGATAATTCTGCACACTTCAGACTGACTGACCTGTTAAAGTGTCAAGATAATCCAAAGTAGGGGTTTGTGGCTAAACTGGAGATGGATATGGTGAACCAAAGTCCTGACAGCTCCAGGAACCATGATCCAGTCTCTTTCTTCCTCTGCTTTCCCATATACTTTATTAGGCAGATATTCAGTATACCAAAGCTAGTTCAAGATGTTTGAACTTAGTAGTGGACACTTTAAAACTTTGAGCATTTAACACTGAGGAGTTTGATGTGCATCAATTTTCTTATGTCTTCAAGGACACTGTTCTTTTATTCTTGGTGTCATGGCGTTGTTTTTAGAGCACTTTCATGAAACTTTCCTTTTGATAGTGAACAGACCAGTGAACTCTAAATGGGATATCGGGGACATGGTTCTGTTATGTGCTTCATACCAGAAAAAGGGTTAATGCAGATAAGGAACTTTATTCATTTAATAAGTATTCATAGAACATTCACTATGCCCCAGACACAGTGCTGGGTTCTGTGGGTTTGACTGAGAACAGGAAGGGAGTTTTTTTACCTTTTGGGGAAATTGCATTCTAGTTGGTGAGCTGACGATACCTAGCCAAAAAATAAATACCGTAATTACCTTTAGGGGTGAGTTCTATGAAAGGTAATAGTCAAATGGAACTAAATATCTGATAGGGTTGCTTTTGGGAACAAATGAGATACTGTTTTGAAAGAAGGTTGCATAAGTTACAGCAGTCTACAAACGCATAAGGCATTCACCTTCAGAATTCTAGCAGATTGTTCTTAACTTCCCATTCCAGTATTCTTGCCTGGAGAATCCCTGGACAGAGGAGCCTGGGGGGGCTACAGTCATGGAGTTGGAAAGAGTCCTATGGGACTGACCAACTAACCACGCATGCATTCTTAGGCATTCTTTAAAAGTCAGGGAATCATGACTGTGGATTAAACACTGCCTTTCTTTTAGAGAATTTTCAGTAAGAAGTGATTTTACTTGTTCTGAGAGAATATAGAGAATGGTAAGGAATTAAATACAGAATAACTATTTTACATAGAGCATTAAAATCTTTAACAAGACATTTGATATTGTTAGTAAGTTTTTTTTCTGTCAAAAGTTAGATGGTGTCCATGGAGACCAAATGATATGGAAGTAAAAATGATTGGACCAGTGTATTTTCCCTCCTTATATCAAGAAAACTCCTTTCCAAGCTACTTGTGTTTTAGTGTGAATTTTCTTCCTCGTTGCTGAAATCTCTTCATTATCTGTTATTACGGATATGCTCTTAACTGATTTTAATTTTTGCTATAACATCTTTATTATTATTTTTGGCTGTACCACGGGGCATGTGGGATCATAGTTTCCCAACCAGGGATGGAAACTGAACCCCCTGCAGTGGAAGTTCAGAGTCCTAAGCACTGCTCCACTAGGGGAGTCCCGCTATGACATCCTCAAAGCAAGTCAGTTAACTTGCATTTATTGGATGCTTACTATGTACCTAACACTAACTATGTGAAAATGATATGTGACAGCATATGTGAAAATAAATGTAATAGATGGTATATATTTATAATAGACATAAAATACATAAGGAGTATATAAAAATAATATAAATTGCTGGGAGAAATGTCTGTTATTTTTAGCAGTAAAGCCGGTTCTTTTGGTTTGTGTGGGACACATGTTCCTTTGAGCATAGGGGTTGGAAGTTAGGGCCTCTCTCCCTGTTCACCTCATTCGTGCCCTACTTTTGGCCTGGGTGTGATCGATATTTGGCTTTAATTTATGCCCAAGGCAGGGTCAAACAGTGGCCCTCGTAGTGGGGGTGGCTGGTGAGAAAGGGAGTGATGAGATTTGATTAAATCTTGATTTTTTTTTTTCAGGAAAGAATGGTAAGCTATCTATAGGATTCAGATTTAAACCCAAAGCCATTTTATATAAAATACCAAAGGCAATACACAGGCAGGAAATCAAGCCCGCAGGTACCTGAGGCTGAGTGGTGACCCCTCCAGAAGATTCATAGTCACCAGCAGTTTTTCCTCCAAAGATGCTTTTAAAATGATTTCCCATCTTAACAGCTCCATATTTTGACAAACAGGTGAAACAGATTGTGTTTAGTTAGGAAGACACTGCAGTTAGAAATCATGGTTGACCTGAGAACCAGCATCAGCAAATCTAGATGATCCAGTTCCAGCCCAAAGCAGAGAAACTCGTTGTAAGCAGCCTGGGCAGCCATTCCTTAGACAAACTGTTAGTCCTGTTGGAACTTCTGAGGTTCTGAAACTAGCTGCCATCTTCCTCTGCCCCCCTATCAGTAACTTTGAGTTCTGCTAGGGGTTGAGGGATATGAACCCCAGGATATGAACCATTGCAGTAACCAAGGGGATTATTTTGTTAAGTGAATGTAAATGTTGGGTCCTTATTTCATTTGCTTATTAAATATCTGTTGACAGCCAGCTATGTCCAAGGCCCTGGATAGTGGAAGGTGCATGGACTCAAAGAGCCCAGAGGTCTGGAGTTGACTTTCAGTTCCTTTCTTAACTCTCCACTCACTTCTCCTTTCTGGACCTTAGTTTTCCCATCTGTAAAATGGGGCTGCATGGTTCTATCATCTTTGAGGGTTGGGACTTATGTATATCAAAATCATGGAGAGGAGGGGCTTTTAGAAACCACCCAGACCTTCAGATTTGAGACTGAAGCCCTTTCCTCTCCTTGTCTCTGCCTTTTTGAGAATCCCTCCTCCTACCCCTGAGTAAGCCTCTGGCATTGACCAGGGTGTCCTGGATCCCTATCCCTCAGGTGTGTGGGCCAGAGCAGAGGCAGAGAACCACTGAATCAAGGGTTTCTTCACAGGGCCAAATCTCTTCATTTTTTTTTCCATTGGCTGTCAGGTCAGGCTATACAGGACAGCAAGCAGATGGAACTTATCATCCACCTTTTAGGCAGCTCTTTGAATAGGTAATCTGTGGTCCCTCCCCATTGACTCTGCCCACGTTGACCTTGCTTGTCATACAGAAATAGGATCTGTAGTACGGTTGTGATATTTTGAATTTTCGGCTTTGAACAAGCAGAGGAGGATTGTGTTTCATGAGCCTGTCTCTCTCTAGGAAGGCCACAGAGTCATGGGTGTGTTTGTTGTTTGTTTCTGTTTTGGCTTATATTCCCCCTTATCGGTTTAGTATTCAGATTTAATAAGTAAGAAAGAACGAGTCAAGCAAAATACGGCTCCTTTTGTTCCATGCCCTGTGTGCACACCTTGTAGCCCCACACGTACGAGATGAGAAGGCTGTGTCGTTCTTTCTGGTTCTAAGCATTTTTATATCAGAGGCAAGGCCAGTTTAGTTCAACAAAATACCTTGCTTTAGAGTTCTGCTGATAAAAGCCAGTCCGGTTTTGATTAAACATTTTTGCGAGCTAACCAGTTGCTCTGTCAGTTCATGAATAATTTCTTTTCCAGCATCCTTAGCAATCCGTTGCTGTCTGTGTAAGAGCATTTGATACTCACACACCTAATGTGATCAGAGGAAAGATGAGCTTCCCAGTTCATCTGTTCTTTTTGAGCTTACAGATGTCAGGTTTTTCTAGGAGCCAAAGAAATACCTTCTAGATAGAAGACGTGCTCCTGGCCCCATGAGCTTAGAATTCAGCGGACTTTCCCCCTCATGAGGTTGATGTTTTGAGTGAGGAGAAGCTACATACATGTTTCAAGTCATATCTAACATGTTACTTTTGAAGAGCTTTTCCTGTGCTCCTTGACCTCAAATTATTGAAGGCGACGAGAACAATGACAGTGGTGGACGAGAGCGTCCTGGCACCGGGCTAGGGTGTCAGTGGGTGTGTGGGGGGGTAGAGTATGAGTGCAGAAGGTGACCGTTGAGGGAATGAGGTGATGAAAAAAGAGACGAAGGTGTAGAGTAGAAAATTATTGCCTCTTGAATTGTTGAGTGAGGGAGAGTGAAGAGGGAGTCAGACAGGTAGACTTTGTGTCTGCCACAAATGGCACTGCGACGTTTTGCAAATAAAGAGACAAGCTGTTAGTTAATTGATAGTAAATGCAGAACACGTTGAAACGCTAGAGGACCCTCCACTTCTAACTTGGGAGTTTGGCTTTTTTTTTCCCCCTGGGGGATCAAATTACTAGGCATGGCCAACTTTAGACAAGTAAACAGGAGGCTGTGAGTGGTCACCCTTTGGGCATGGTTGAAACCATGTTAGAGGTGGTATTGGAGCCAGAGAGGATGGAGGAGTTGGTGCCCTGACCTGAGGCCTTACGACTCAAACTCAGTTACCTGTAGAGGCAACCACAGCCCCCTCAAAGAAGATACATGTTGATGAAATGGATCAGCAGTACTGTCATAGCCCTTAAACTGTCCCCTTCCCCATGCTCGTCTTCCTTGCTGCTTTTTATTTTTGCCAGGTTGTAGGAGGTAAGCAGGGAGTCCGGAAAGGAGACTCTGCACTGGCACGGGGTTAAGACTGAGCTATGAATGCCATCGCTGGTACTGCGGTCACTGCAGTTTGGAAACTAAGCGCTTGGTACTGTAGCTGGGGTATTGTACTTTGAAATAAACTTTCTGGAATACAGTTAGGCTATGTACGCTAATGTCTTAAAAATGTTGAGCTCTGTTCCAGTAATCCCACTTCTAGGAACCTACAGATATGAAGTAACCAGAAGCAGAACAAAGATTTATGTACAGGGATGTTTATTGTTCACTTCTGTTATAGTGAGAACTCGGAAACACCCTAAATCCCCAACAATACAAGCACATTTAAATGCGTTCCAGCGCACCAGGCCCTGAGTACAGATAGCTGATAAAATTCATGCTTTTGCATTTAATGATGGGAAGGTATTTGGGGTGTATGTTGAATGGAGAAAAAGGATTTTCAACTGTGACCTTAATTTTATTTTTTAAATGTGTGTGTGTTTGTATATATATCATTAAAAAAAAACTGGAAGGAAACATTTGGATAGTGTGCTTATGGATGTTTGGCTTTCTCCCCCAAATTTAATACAACAACACAATTACTTTTATAACCAGAAAAATATTCTCAAGACGACTCTGAAGTGTCCCCTCTAACCTCATCTCTGGTAAATGTGGATGAGGACAAGTAAATCAGGTGTTGCTAAGGAGGGTGTTGTTCATGAGCTTGGCCATTCCCAGGCCCTCACTGGCTTAATGTCCAGAGCAAGGCTCTAGAATCAGAGCTTTCCCAGCCAGTGAGTGCCTAGATATGCCCTTGTCCTGATTCAGCTCTTATGGCTTCAAGATACTGAGATGCATGGTTCCTTTGGGAGACTGGGACGCATTGTTTTATCAGCAACTGTGGAGGGTCTGAGATGTTACCTGCTTCACAGATGTGCCCTCTGTATGTGACAGAAGCACCTGACAGGGGCATAGGAGGCAAGAGTTCTTTCTTGATCTTACAACCAGTTCAGCAGCCAGAGAGATGCTACGGTGTTGGCCCCCATACCTTGAAGTGATACCATTGAAAACTGATGGAACCTGGGTGTGGATTACCTTCCATAGACGACATCAGAACGACCATCCCTCTCTGCTGCCAATGGTCCGGGGTTGGGGGGGTGAGTGGGTAGAGAGAGAGATCGTGTGCGTGCTCAGTCACTCAGTCGTGCTGACTCTTTGCGACCCCATGGATTGTAGCCCGCCAGGCTTCTCTGTCTGTGGGATTTCCCACAGGCAAGAGTAACTGGAGGGGGTTGCCGTTTCCTATTCCACGGAAGCTTCCTGACCCAGGGATTGAACCCTCTGCTCCTTTCCTCTTCTGAGTCAACATCCTTACATTTTGGAACGTAAGGCTGTTACAGCTACAGGTGTCCGAGAGGTCATGGCTTTGCCCCTTTTGAAATGTACATGCTTAGAGAGGGAGGGCCTCCTGAGACCCTGCAAACTTAACCCAGGAACCTAGTCAAGGCTGTAACCGTTTGGCCCTCTTGCGAAGATTAGAGAAGTTTGATTATCCTTCTGGAGCAGAGCAGTTAGTTTAGACAAATGGCTACAGATCCCGTTCTTGTGGTGGGTGAATAAATCATTTCTAGGAAGTGAATGCAACCTGCCCTGTCTTATGGACACTGTGTTTGTACCTTTGGTTCCTGTGGCACAGGTGGCTTGGCTGTTTCACAGGAGCCCTGAAATCTGGGAGGTTTTATTCTCCACATAGCAAACTTTACGAATCCCCATGGGATTCTCCATGGGGAGATTCTAAATGGGATTGAGACGCTGTTTGTCTCAATCGGAGTGTGATTGAAACTTTCTGACTTTCCATAACTGGAGAAGCCTCCAAATCTGGAGTTTGTGTCTGGAAAAAATTTTTAGAATAGTTTTGATTCCTTTTAGACATGGGAGAGATTCTTTTGGATGGGTCATGAAACTGGGGTTGAGTGTAACCATTAGGGGTTTAGAGGGAGAATGCCAAAGCACAGCTGAGAAAAAGAATATTGATTAGGACAACACTATCCAATACAAATAGAATGTGAGCCACATGTATGATTTTTAATGTTCTAGTAGCTACGTTAGAAAAGTAGAAAGAAGCGCATGCTCAGACACTCAGTCATATCCGACTCTTTGGGACCCCATGAACTACACCAGGCTTCTCTGGCCGTGGAATTCTCCCAGCAAGAATACTGGAGTGGGTTGTCATTTCTTCCTCCAGGGGATCTTCCCAGTCCAAGGACTGAACCTGTGTCTCCTGCATCTTCTGCACTGGCAGGCAGGTTCTTTATCCCTGATGCGCCTGGGAAGCCCCAAAAGAAGTAGGTGAAGTTAATTTTAATGCTCTCTTATTTAGTCCAGTGTGTCCAGAAAATTATCCTTTCAACATGCAATTAACATAAAACTATTAATGAGATCATTTACTTACTTGGTTTCATGCTGACTCTGCAAAATCCACTGTATCTTTTATACCTTCAGCACATCTTAATATTCAGTCTGGTCAGGTTGCAGTAGCCATATGGCTGGTGGCTACCATATTGGACGGTGTAGGGCTAGGAAATGAAGCAAATTGTGAAGGGAAATATAGGAAAATACAGCGACTCAATCTAAAAGAACCAGGAAAATAAAAAGCAGAGTTAGAGCACTGATTTGGTTATAACTGTGTCTCCCTGTGTGTCCCCCGGCAACCCTACCTCCTCTCCTCAGCTTAAAATAATACGATGCTCTGAATCTCTTCAGAAGCAACACACCGTCGGTGCCACTCCTTTGGCCATAGTCCCAAACACCTTGAATATTTTCCACCCTTTTGAAGTGCCGTGAAAAACGTTGATTCCCTGGATTTTCCCATTTGCAACACCTCCCTGACCAGGTTATCTGAGACCTGGGATCGGGTCGTATTTCCTTGCATTCCCCACCCGTGCTTGATATGCAGTAAGCACTGGGTAAATATTTGTTGATTTGATTTTCAGCCCGAGAGCGAAGGTTGGCTCTGAAGGCTGGATTCCAGCTCAAGATGGATGGCCAGATCTCTCTTGTGTTACAAACCTAGTGGTATATGTATGGAGCACAGAAACCCTGGGATTTGTCACTTTGTGTTAGCGGTTATCACTTTGTATTAAGGAGTTCAATATCCAGAAGGTGGAAAAAATGGTCTGGTTTTCTCCTTTGGACCGAAGCCTTTACAAAAATCTTATCACTCAATTCCTTTGACATTTATGTTCCAATGCTGATAGTAATACCTTCCGGTACATGTAAATAAGCTCTTGTTGCTGAGAAACCAGAGGTATACATTTGGGAGCTGCTATTTTCTTGGTGGGTTAGTTATTAATAATAACTTTGTTATTAACAAACTTGCAGCCTGTAACTTATAGGCAGGGAATTCTTTTGAAGTCAAGCCCTGGTATCTTAACGGTAGCCTTCATTTGTCCTCTCTGACTGTAATTGTTGGGGAGAAGCAGCAGACGTAGCCACAGAGCCCAGGCAATTTATTTTTCCTGAAGCCTTACCTAAGAACTGCTTAGGTAGCTTTTCTCTGTGAGATTAAATACGACCTTCACTGAATCATGTTAGCAGGGCCAGCAGCTAGAAAAATAAAGACTAAACCAAACCTTCAGCAAAGAAATTCCCAGCTGCTCAGCGGGTCAGAGCTTTCTTGATTGCTTTCTTCCAATGAAAACACTGTAGATTAGTTTTAAGTGAATTCTAGTAGGTTTGGGGATTTGCAACTGACAGAAGAACAGGAAAGTATAATCTCACTTTAAAATCGTAATCCTGAAGGTAAATCTTGATTGACTCTTTGGGAGGACGTTGAGATTTTGTTCATATGGGAAACCTTCACTCGTGTGCACTGTTGAGCTGACTTGGAATGTCAAGGTCCTCAGGGATGAGGGGACAGAGAAATGAGAAGCTGGTGGCCCCAGGGGATGCCCTGGGTTCATGGGGTGCTCTCGGTGGCCCTGAGGACCGACACGAATGGCACCCCTTTCTTCTCTCCATTATAGAAACGAAGTCCAAAGGTCCCAGGAGGCAATGTGGGTGAACTCTATTTCCCCTTTGGGGTGTGGCTCTCCTGGTGATTCAGGAAGTCAGGGTGAGTTTAAAATACTATAGGAGAGGGTTTATTTATTTGCCCCTCTTACAGGTGCTTTGAATGCATCGTTTTTGTTTTTTCTCTCAAAAGTCAAGGTGCACTTCAGGTTGCAGTCTGGGCAATGGGGTCAGTCTGGACCCTGAAACAAAGGAGTGGACGATTTTGATCATTTATCCAGTTGCTGTTTACTCTACAGGTGTGTACTCAGTTCTGACTCCATGTTGGGGGAGAAGGTATAGAAAGGTAGAGAAGTCTTCAGCTTGGAACTGAGTGAGCTCGGCAGATGGTATTTGTTCCCTGCAATGAGGAGCCTCGGTCTGGGCGGCCGAGACCTCAGGTTAAAGAAGTGACTTGTGGTGTCTGCATCATTGATGGGCCACCCAGCACCATCTCAGGTTGTCCGGGAGACCACAGTGCGGGTGCAGCACGTTTTGGGGCCAGCAATTTTATTTTCTAAGGGACAGATTCTCAGTAAAGCTTCTCACAGGCGTAGAACAAGGTCTTGTTTCATTGTTCCGGCTGTTTCTCTACCGTTTTCCCTCCCTGGGTTTGGCACCTTGCTTCTCCATTCTCTCCTTGCTTTGCCGTTGTCTGCTGTCCTTTGTCATGGAGTGTCTGAGCCTTGATGACGGTTATCTCCGCTTTCTACTTCCACTCCCTTCTGAGGGCAGACTGGAACTGGCGTGCTGCTGCTGACACACTGCTCAGAATCCCTCCCTGGAGGTTTGCGCCAGGAGAACCTCGCTCCTCACATACCTCACATGGCTTGAGATGACATCGCCCTGAAGGGGAAATTGGCCCATATTCAATTTTGAAAATCCATCCTTTTTTGTGCATGTGTATATGTGGTCAGTAGATTACCTTCAGGTTACCTGGAAGTAAAGTATGACTATTGTTCACAACAGGGCTCATGGAAACAGTGACAGCAAGCAGTGAGTTCATGAAAACGTCTGGTCATTGTTTTTTTTTTTTTTTATTACTATAGTAAAAGTTACATGACAGAATTTCCTATTATAATCATCTTTAAGTATACAGTCCAAGGGCATAAAATTCATTTACAGTGTTTGCAACTATCAGCACTGTCCTTCCATAGAACCTTGTGTCACCATCTCAAACAGAAACTCTGTACCCATTAAATAAAAACCCACCTCCCCCACCACCCTTCTCCTTGCCTCCTCTAGGCACTTCATATAGTGGCATCAGACAATATTTGTCCTTTTGTGCCCTGCTGATGTCACTCAGCAGAATGTCTTTCAGGTTCATCCAGCATTGGAGCACGTGTTAGAATGTCTTTCCTTTTAAAGACTGAAATTGATCCATTCATCTCTCGATGGGCCCTCGGGGTTGTCATTACCACTGGCTATTGTGAGTCACGCTGGTGTGAACTCTGCTGTAAGAAGTATCTGTTTGAGTCCCTGCTTTCAGTTCTTATAGTCCAGTGGGTCACTCCAGGTTTAACTTTTTGAGTCCAGTCATTCTAGGTTTAACTTTTTGAGAAGTTTGAGAAGTTTGCACATCACCTGTACCACTTTATATCCCCATCAGTAATGCCCAAGGGTTCCAGTTATTCCATATCCTAGCCAGAATTTCTTCCCTTAAAACTGGTGTTTGACGTCTCTGTGGTTTTGATTTGCATTTCCCTAATGGCTGGTGATGTTGAGGATCTTCCCACATGCTTCTTGGCCATTGTATATCCTATTTAGAGAAATGTTTTTTCCAGTCCTTTGCCTGTTTTTGAACTGGTTGCTTTTTGTTGTTGTTGAGTTATAGGATTAAGTCATTATTTTATGGGTTCCAAAGTCTGGTCTGAAATCTCAAAAGATATGCTCTGAAATACTAGTATGGTCTGAAAACACAAAAGATTCTCCCTTGTTACAGTATGTATATAACATGTAGTATAAAACCAATGAAAAATTTTCAGAATTATTTGAAAAATTTTGAGATGTTGTAGAGCTGATAAAGCACCTATTCAATACTTAAATTATACTACATGAAGTATATCAGAGTGGACTCTGAAATGGGGAATCCACTAAGAGTACTTCATGTTTACAGCTGGAGAAATCAAGCAGCCTGCCCAGGGTCACGTGGCCGGATTAAGTCCCTAGTACATTTTGTTGAACTCGGTAGTAAAGAGTTGATTTTTTTCTGCTACATTTTGAATCCTAAATTTCTGGTAAGAGAAAAAGCATAATGCTTGAAGAATATGTAGTGAATTATTGTATCAGCTACTCATCTGACTCATATAAGTACCTTCAATACTTGGGGCTCATAAAAAGACCCTAGGGTTCAGTACTTTTGAGGTATTTTGGATAAAACTGAGTAAAAGCAGCCTCAGAATAACATTCGGGGGCCTGCAAATTTATACATAATACTCTGAGCAGTGGTTTGATAACTACCATTTGAGCAGATGAAGCAAAATAGTACTGTTATAACAAGTCTGCTGGGAAAAATGAATGAAAGCATTTGTGTATTTATTGTGAATAATCGACAGAATGAGAAGCCATATATTTGTCCTTAATAAGAGCTATAGTAGACGACAAATTCAGTGAAATGTCAACTTTACAGTAGCAAATTTATTTTTGGTTTCCTTTTGTGTTCTGCTCGAATTTTCTGCTTCACTCAGTCCTTTTGAGAAGTTGGTCTTTATTGACTAATGTAGCCTGACAAGATCATATATGGATTATAACTCAGAGTGAATTGTAAATAATTGGGAAGCAGATAGATAGCTGTAGAAGTCTGTATTCCCTTCAGGCTTGGGGCCCAGACTTTTAAAAAAAGTCTGTAAAACCAGCCTCAAGTAGCTATGAAAACAAATATGATGTTGAAGTTAAGTTGGAGACTCCTTCCTGCAGACAAATATTTTAAATACAACTTTCAGCAGAGTTAATTCGTTCAACAGACGTTTCTGGACTGCTGGTGTAGAGATGCACAATTGACAATTCCAGCTTCTCAGGGAGCTTATCGTTTAGTTAGAGAGACAGGCAGGGAAATAACCATCTGTAGGCGCAAAAAGAACAAAAGATGTGCTTAATGGAAGCACAACAGCAAAGGCTATGAGAAGGAATTGGCAGCGGCTCTATCTTTGACCAGGGCAGTGGAGGTGAGCTTCACTGCATTTCCACCAGCTGTAGGAACAGGGCAGGTTCAGCCAGTTTCCTGTGGGGGCTCAGGGCGTCTTTGGTTGAAAGAGCAGTAAGGACAAAACCATGAAGGGTTGGAAATTCCTTCCACTCTTGGGGATGGAGAGTTCTCTTGTCTGATGAGAGCAGACAGGTCAAGGGAGTGTCAAGGATCATTCCTGGTGGGCACAAATACGTCCTTCAGTGCGTGTGTTCCTGTGTTTACTAGCCAGGAAAGGCCTTATTCTGAGTATAGAGCAGGCTTTGGGGGAGAAGGGTTATTAGGGATTTGGAACATCTCCCCACCCCTTACATTTTAGAAGATGATATAGGTGGTGACTTTTTAGCAGTTGGAAGTCAGAGCTGTGAGCCTGCCATGCTTAAGAGAAGATAGAAGGGTTAAGATGATGCATGCCGTTTCATTCATAGACACACGGGCACTGCAGGAAGGACCAGACTCTGCTTTTGATAATAACCAGGCCTGTCTAGGAGATGTTTTTGTATGTTTCTAAGAGGAAGTGATGCCAAGGTACAAAAATATTTTTTGTATCTTCTTCTGTTTGTTTTGATTTGGCTTTTAGTGAGAGAGAAGTTATGATGACTAGATTCACAAGACTTCAGTGAGGGGGTGATAGAGACTGCTGCTGTTAAAACAGATGAGAAACTCAAGTTAGAGAACCAAGATGATGGCCCAGATGCCCCCAAGCCAGAACTTGGCACAGCAGAAGTGTTTAGGGTGAGGCGTCCCCGCGGCTGCAAGAGTGACTGGATCTGGCTTCGTCTCAGCAGCAGGACTTGCAGTTGGCATCGTATCTGCGGTGTGCCTGCATGTTATCCGAGTGACGCAATGGAAGGGCCTGGAAGGGCTGGCTCGTGGAACCTTAGGAGCGAGACTCAGTTACTCAGGAAGCCTGGGGGAAGCCGCGAGTATGGGTGCACCCGGTGGGACTTCTTCCCATCTGCATTCGACCGCCCCCCCTTCCCCGCCAGCGTAACAAGGTGACAGGGCAGAGGCCGTAACTAGGTTAACGGCAGCAGTGATAGCGTTTATTGGATATGTGCTGGGCTCTTTGCTTACGTTTGAAGATCTAATTCAAAGGCCCAAGATACGTCTGTGTTATATTTCAATAGATCATGCTCCAGGTTTATTATCAACAACTGCCTTGTTGAGCTGATTATAAGTTTGGGAGGACCATCATGGGAGGGCTCAGCAGAATGACTCGCTTATGCCCGGCACTCAAGAAACGTTGGATGAATTAACTCGGAATGATTGACCTAGTTCTCCCATTGGTCATTTCCTGTCCAGACAGACCTCCTCTGTGGGACCTCTGAGCCAACGGGGCTCCCAAATGGTGTTTTCTAATTCTAATGAGGAGCGAGGCCCGACAGCAGGTGGGAGACACCTCAGCCACCCTGGGGTGTGTGAGGGTGTCTCCCCTCACCAGGGACCCTTGTTAAGGTGCAAGGACAAAGGTCTCTTTGTTAGCCAGCCAGCCTCAGGGAGCCTCTCGGCTGTTTCTCGCCCATATCTGCCCATTTTTCCTGGGGCATAGCTTCTCTGAATTACTAATGGTCCAGACACGCTGCTTCCGCCCTTTCCGTTGTTGCTGTGCTCCCTTTGTTTGGAAGTTTTTCCCTTCCTTTCCGCCTGAGGCCTGAGATCCCCTACCTTTCCAAGCCCGCTTCAGATGCCCCCTCTTCTTTGAAGCCCTCTCTTCCGGGCTTTGATGTAATCTAGTAAAACTCCACAAAATGCCTTCCAAAAAGCTCAGGGTCCTATGATTGTCAGGTTTATGAAATGACCAGGGCAAGTCCAGTGCAGAGAAGAAAGCAAGAATCAGTTGTGTTGATGAGTTCAAGCCTGGAGCGTATTGACTTCAGGCTCATCTTGGGAAGCTTTGGGATCTTTGATTTGTTTCTCTAGGATGCGTAATTTTAGAGCTGGGTGTTTTCTGTTCCTGCCTCTGTCCTTATAATGTAACCATTTTGAGGACAAAGATCATGTTCTGATTGGCTTTGTATTCCCCACAGAGCTTTTCACAAGATTCTGTGTTTTGAATGAAATGTTAAATAAATGTAATTCAGAACTTTGCTAACAGACTTAACTTGGTTTACCTGCAAAAAATGTCATGAAAATAGTACAATTTTTCTTTTTGGGGGTTGCATGCTTTAGCAATCTTCCTCCCCCCTCCCACTTATTTGTTACTTATTAATATTGTAGTCCCATCATCAAACATGTATTTCATGTCATCTGCTTTTTCCTCCCCTTCCCCAGCCCCAGTGGGTTTTCCAGGAGAGGGTCATCCACTGTCTTATCAATCTGTAATTACGACATGATTCATGTGCAAAGGACCTGATCTTTAGGGAAGTTGAGTAAAAGATAGTTCCTGCTCGCAAAGACTTCACCCAGAGCTGTGCCTGTTTTCAAGTACGTGAAGCTGTGCATTTCAGCTGAGTTTAGATGGTAGGAGGGATGAGTCGGGTAAGAAGTCGGAAAGGTGGGATGGGGCTGAGTTCTGGTGAGTTCAGATTTATTCACTGCTCATTGTGGAGCCACTGCAGAGTTTTGAGCCAGGTGACCAGGCGTTTGGGAAGAATCTGGCCAGCACTGTGCAAGGTGCAGACAGTGCTCACATTCCAAAACACGGACCCTGGGGACCCTCTTCCTCCTTGAGGAATTCTGGGGTGTCCACTCTGCTATCAGGTGGGGTGTTGGCTCTGCTCTTTGGAATGTCTTGGGGGATGTTTTAGGGGAGACCAAGGCACTCATCTCATACTTTTCCTCCTAATAGAAGTTGCTCTTTATCTGTTTAAGTGGTGAGATTCCATCAGGCGTGCTTGACACCAGACCTGTGCTCTCTCCAGCACCTTCTGCTGAAACCAGGAAAGGGAGGGAGCCAGTGTGGTCCTGAGAAGCGCTGGTGGAGTGGGGGACATGGTGACAATACAGTAGATGCCAAATCCAGTTTCTAGGTACTGTTTGGGACTTGGTTAGTGGCAGTAAGTAGCTTTGAAAAAGATTTGAAGACATTTCTGCAGCTTGTAAAGGAAAGATGTGTTCTTGAGTCAGGTCTTAATGTATTTGGGGGCGGTTAGCAGTGCTGGCTCTCATTTCCAGTTGGAGTTCATCAGTGATTTTTTTAAAAATGCACTAGGATTTTGATAATTTAGATATACCTGGAAAGTAACTTATCTGTGCAACTTCACACAGTTTCTCATTTTTTTTTTTACAAGGAAGAATATTACATTAGTATATGTAACAGATTTAGATCATTGTAGTGTGGTGGTTTCTTTTTAATGTTTTAGAAACATTGAAACATCTATGAATAGAATCATTTACTGTGGAAGGTTATAGTTTGTGTGTTGGATCTCAACCGGTTTTGAGCAAAAAGAGCTGAATTGAATGGCTCTGTAATATTATACAATAAAAGTGTGGTGGTTTAGTCCCTACATCATGTTGGATTCTTTGTGACCCCATGGATCGTTGCCCAACAGCCTCCTCTGTCCATGGGATTCTCCAGGCAAGAATACTGTAGTGGGTTGCCATGCCCTCCTCCAGGCGATCTTTCCAGCCCAGGGATTGAACCTGGGTCTCCTGCACTGCAGGCAGATTCTTTACTGACTGAGCACCAGGGAGCTCTAATAAGAAGTATAATAATTATAATAAAAGAGAAAAGAAAAAGGGGAAGGAGAAGGAATAAGGGGAAGAGGAGGAGAAGGAGTAAAACAAGAAGCATCAGTAATAACCTTTACTGAGAGTTCACTGGCTGAAGGGACAAGCTCAAAGGAAATCCCCGAAGGAAAAGGCACAGCGAAGAGGAAGCTGTCGCAGACGCTGTGGATATGGAATGAGGGGAAAAGATAGTGCCCTTCAATGCCAGCCTTTTTCAGAGCAAATTATTTTCAGGCAAGTATCTTTGGGGAGCATCGTTTCACCATCAGTTCAGTTCAGTACAGTGGCTCAGTCCTGCCTGACTCTTTGCGAACCCATGGACTGCAGCATACCAGGCTTCTCTGTCCATCACCAACTCCTGAAGCTTACTCAAACTCGTGTCAACATCGTTGGCCAGTAAATGGATTTGAAATCAGATGGCACCAAACAATTTTGTCATTTTATGCAAATAGGTTTTCTTGGAAGGTTCCAGTATTCTGAATCCCTCTTACTTGACTTTTCTAACTGAAGTAATGAAAGCATCGCCGTCCCTCTTTTTCCACGACCCCTTGTTTGTGTTCCTAGTGGGACAAAACACCCACCATCCGTAGGTCACAGAGAATCCTATGGTGGTGGCAGGTAGGCAGTGACTTGGGTGATGTAAAGAGCTTGGAGAATTTAGGGCCTGCCCATTTCCTGCCGTGTTCTTCCTTCCCTTAGCTACTGTGTGTGTCTCAACGATCCACTCTGCAGTCCAGAGTTTTCTCACATGCACCATCTTGTTTAACTTCTCCCGTGCTTTCCCGGGGTACTTGAGGACCGAGATGTCTTTTCCAGGCTTTTAGATTGCTGGCTTAACTGGATGGTGCCAGAGACACCCACCTATTCATTCGAAGAGGGACAGTCTGAAATGGACTCCCCACTTAACTCCCAAAAGGAAGAAGTCACGCCTTTCAGGCTTTGCCTTACTGCAGAAGCAGTGCTTCAGAGGACATGCTGATTAAGGGGAAAATAGGGCCTCTTCTTTTCCCATTATCCATATGGAAAGAAGGTTTGAACATGCAGTACGAGCCTGAGTCCATATGCTTTGAAATCTGTCCGTGGTTCTTGCTTTGCTGAATTGCAGAATCTGATGCCACCTAGGTACATGGGTCTGGGGCCAAACACACGCAGTGGTCACATCACGACTTTAGATTTATGAAGTCTTTTTTAAAAGTCAGTCTGCCCTTCTAGGTCCTTACTGCCTTCTGTGAATTCTTCTAGAAGATACTCTTTTAAAAAGTGATGGATTTTTTTTTTTAATGCTCTTAGGTTTCTATAATTTAGATATACCTGGAAAGTAATTTATCTGTGCAACTTCACACAGCTTTTTCTCAATTTTTTTTAGAAGAAAGAATATTGTATTTGTATATGTAACAGATTTAAATCATTCCTTGTGTATTTTGTTCTTGATGTTTTAGAAAACATGTTTCACACATGGTTAAATCACCTTGAAAACACTTGACTGGGTCATGGCTGAGTCAAAGGATATCCTTTAAAATGTCTGATACCGTGGTCAAGCTAACTGTCTGGAAAATTTGTATCTGTTTGTACTCCAACCTGTAGCACATTCGAGATGTAAAGCACAATTCTAAGTGTTTTACAGGGTTCCTTTTCTAATCCTTGCAAAGCCCTGTGGGAACAGATAGGGTTGATAACTTGCCCGAGGTCACACAGCTAATAAGCAATAGAGATGGGCTTTTAGACCAGGCTTGAGTTCACCTCGTGGCCTTTTCTGCTCTTGTGGCAGCTCTTGGGAGGAAATTAGCCAAGGGATGCTCCGATGATATACTCCTTCCTTCTACAAGTCCCTGGGTGTGATGGGAGCTCTTCTTTTTTGCCCTAGGTTTTTTAAAATTTTAAGTTTAATTTTTTTTAATTGGAGGATAATTGCTTTACAGTATTGTGTTGGTTTCTGCCACATAGCAACATGAATCAGCCATAGGTACGCGGATGTCCCCTTCCTCTTGAACCTCCAGAGAGCATCTAACTTGTGTTCCAGGGAACATCATTCTTGCTGCATCAGATAAGAGACTTGCAAAACGGTTTTCCTGAGACAAAACCTTTGGTCTTTACGTTCTTTCCAACACTTTACCCTTTGGAAAGTGTTCTCCAAGAAAGGTCTTTGGAGATGATGCATCCCCTTTCCTCAGCTGTTCCTTGCTCCGCGTTCGGCTGGCTGTAGGCAAAGACAGGCTGGAGACAGTGTTAAAATCTTACCCCTGTACACCCTGCTTCCTGTTGTTTTGTTGCTCCTGGAGGTGTTGGGAGGACCGCGCCCTGCCCATCAGGGATGCATGTTTGGGGTGGCCTCAGGTGGTTGCTAGCATCTCCTAGGGGACATTGTCAAACAGAGGTATGAAGGTTTTGCAGTTTTGTTTGGGGACTTCAGCTTTTAAACCCTTGGCTACCAGACCTGGTGAGACCAGTCATACACACACATACACTTGAATTATTTTCACCAGTGCAGCCCTGGGGTCATACAAGGTCAAAAAATTTGTTCCTCTTTTAGGAAAAGCCCCAGACAGCTCACGGTCTTCCTGTTCCATCCTTGTTTGTGGGCAATTCATGTTCTAGTTGCTCCTCCCTCAGAACAGGAGACCCAACAAAACAAAGTAAGGAAATGCTACCACGACTCGGCTCTGTTTTCTTTTTGGGTCTGTAGGCCTGCGGGACTTAAATGCTTGTGTTCTTGAAATGTTCCTGACATGAAGAAGCAACTGTCAGAACTACCATGGTATCCATGAAAAGCTCAGGAAACATACCCATTTTCTAGCGTATATGTTTGAGGGCACAGGTAGACGAATCCTGTCCATTCAAGTCTGAAGCCCGTTTCAGATGCTGGAATCTCATGGTACTGGAGCTCAGGAATGGAGGATCAGCTTTGCCAGGGACTAAGCCAGACTTTATTTTTTTGGGCTCCAAAATCACTGCAGATGGTGACTGCAGCCATGAAATTAAAAGATGCTTACTCCTTGGAAGGAAAGTTATGACCAACCTAGATAGCATATTCAAAAGCAGAGACATTACTGTGTGAACAAAGGTCTGTCTAGTCAAGGCTATGGTTTTTCCTGTGGTCATGTATGGATGTGAGAGTTGGACTATGAAGAAAGCTGAGCACTGAAGAATTGATGCTTTTGAACTGTGGTGTTGGAGAAGACTCTTGAGAGTCCCTTGGACTGCAAGGAGATCCAACCAGTCCATCCTAAAGGAGATCAGCCCTGGGATTTCTTTGGAAGGAATGATGTTAAAGCTGAAACTCCAATACTTTGGCCACCTCATGGGAAGAGTTGACTCATTGGAAAAGATTCTGATGCTGGGAGGGATTAGGGGCAGGAGGAGAAGGGGCCGACAGAGGATAAGATGGCTGGATGTCATCACTGACTCGATGGACATGAGTCTAAGTGAACTCCGGGAGTTGGTGATGGACAGGGAGGCCTGGCATGCTGTGATTCATGGGGTCACAAAGAGTTGGACACAACTGAGCGACTGAACTGAACTGAAGCCACAGCTTCCTTCTCTGAAAAGGGAACAGTGATAATAGTGTTAACTGCCTAACAGGGTTATTGTGAGGGTTGAGGGAGGTAATGTATAAAGAGCATAGAGTTTAATACTAGGTGCACATCATAGCTATTGCCCCCATCATTCTACCACCATCTTTACCTGCTGAGGAATCAGGAGAGCATTTTTTTGGGAGGCAAGTTTGCGTGGTTTTTTTAAAGATATATATATTTTGGGGGGTGATATGGAGTATTTTTAAAGTCTTTATTGAATTTGTTACAATGTTGCTTCTGTTTTTTGTGGGATCTTAGCCCCACCCTCCCTATCAGGGATTGAACTCATGCCCTTGCATTGGAAGGGGAAGTCCCAAGCACTGGCCCACCAGAGGAGTCACAAGTTAGATTTTTCAATGTGTGTATTTGCAGTCTATGGGGCTGAAAAGAGTCGGACACGACTGAGCGACTCATTTATAAACAGTTCAATTCAGTGCCTGTAAACGTAATTGGTGGCATGTGTGCATTGGCCTTTTTGGTAGGAAGGTCTCGGGCTCCTTGACCTTGGCCATCATCAGCCTTGCTGTGTTTTCTTTCTTCACACTGCCTGGAGGAAGTGTGTGTGCAAGGATGTCCGAACTGAATCTCTACCCAAGTCCCGTAGAACCGAAACAGTTCAAAGGTACATTAGACATTTCACGTGGCAAGGATACACCTGCCCTTTCATTCAAAATTATTTTAAGTGTAAGGGGGTAAAGTTTCCGGACAGTTCCTTGAGTGAATTTGCATTTGTGCCACTTTTAGTGGTTTCTGCAGAGCAGTAGGGCTTATATTAAGTAGAGAATGACTCACGTGCTTCCTCAATGGATGATGCAGTTCTTCTGCTGCATATACTATGATAAACAGCAACAAATAAATGTGATTTAACGTGATACTCCTGAAAAGTATTCTGTCATAAGTTTAATTTTTTAAGTCGGATATTTAAAATGTTGTAGGAGAAGGAATGTCACTGTAAGGCAAGCTTAGGGAAGAAATTTTAAAGAAATTTTGAATCTTATTTAAAGCTTTTCTTGGGCGTCAGAAAAGCCACCACTTTTCTGGTGGCTCAGAAGAATCTGCCTGCAATGCAGGAGGGTTTGATCCCTGGATTAGGAAGATCCCCTAGAGCAGGGAATGGTTAACCACTCCAGTACTCTTGCCTGGGAAATCCCATGGACAGAGGAGCCTGGTAGGTTACAGTCCATGGAGTCGCAAAGAGTCAATATGACTGAGCGACTGACACTTTCACCTTATACTATAAATAAATATTTTATGTATGACATTGGTAAAGTAAAATGTATACCTATTGCTTGCTGGAACTAATGTAAAGGCAATAATAATTTTTAAATGGCTACCGCAGATGTCAAATCTTAAAATATTCAGCAAAAGCATTCCCTCACTTTTCAGTATGCAAAAACAATCTGTATTAAAGTTTTCCATTTCAGGACTGAAAATGTGTTGTTACTAACTCAAGCATGGTGTGTGTCTGATTAGTTTATAATGTAAGTACAGTTTAAGGAAGAAAATGCTGATTGTCTTGTATAACATGGGAACAATAATATATTGCAAGGATTGAAATAACTTGAAATTAATTACAGACCCCAAATCCCTTCTTTGCAATCCAAAAAGCTCTGAAACTGAAAGTTTTTTATCATGACTCATTTGTCTGTATAGTCTGCCCCGAACTGGCATGAAGCTATTTATAGCTTTTACTAATCCCAATCAGTGTGAATGTTCCTGTTTTCCTGCAGAAATATTGCTGTATTAGATTAAGTGGATCTGCTCTAGAGATTGCTGGGGGTATTATGTTCTATATGTTATATGCACCATATCATCTCTACAATCCCAAAGCTGCTGAATTCTAAAATATATACGGTCCAAGGATTTTGAATAAAAGAGCAGTTATCTCCTATGACCTGAAGACCCCCTCATCCTGCTTTTTTTTTTTTCCGTCCAGGGATAGTCTCTCTTTACATCTGTTTAGAGGCAAGGTATAATTATTAGTAAGGCCCCATTCATACTCAGAAGTGTTCATTTTGGACCACAAATAATATGGTCACTATACTGACCATGTGTGCATTCTGAGTAATGGAAAAGGCAGTGGTGATGGGCCTCAGTAAGTTTCTTGTGAATTTCCTTATATACCACTTTGAAATAAATATGACTCCAGTTATATCTTGAAACCCTAAAATAATAGAAAGCAGTGCTTGTAAGAAATAATTTTTTAAATGTAAAAATAGATACCCCAGTGCTTTCTCAGACAAATCATTGCATTTATATATACCTTCCTTTTTTTTTTTTTTAAAGGCAGATCACTATTTTCTTCACTGTAATTGCTTGTGTACCAGCCTTCTTTTACTAGGCTGTCTCCCCTCTCTGTTCCCCTTCTCACTGTCTTTCTTGTCTGACATCCACAGTCAGGTCCTAGTTTATTAACTCAGCATCAATCTTTGCCATTTGCTCTTGAACCTCATGGAGATTCTTGACTAGGTTTGGAGTCTGGCCCGTCC
Source organism: Madoqua kirkii (assembly GCA_006408675.1). Lineage (NCBI taxonomy): Eukaryota > Metazoa > Chordata > Mammalia > Artiodactyla > Bovidae > Madoqua > Madoqua kirkii. The sequence continues at coordinate 24,168 of SJYC01135217.1, forward strand.
TGGGGAGACTGGGAAGTCTTGCCCAGGATGTGCTTGTGAAGCTAAGACATGAGCCATGCGAGTCAGCGGGTTGCCTTTGAGGATGGCAAGTACAGAGGTCGTGGGTTGCCCTGCTGACCTGAGGGTCAGGGAGTAGGCCAACATTGGGAGGGGAAGCCCGAGCCAGAGCTGGTGACAACAGTGAGCTTTAAAGGAGATCACGTTTATGCTTTTACAAGAGTCTTCTGGTTGCTGGGCAGATAACAGACTGGGGTTGAGAGGTGCAGGGGAGCTGTCAGAATGGACTTGATTGGTGTGGGCTCCGCTGAAGGCAGGAATTGTTCTTGACTCCCTGGTTTCACTTTCTGTTCTTACAGTGTTGTAGTTATTCTCCTGGGGAAATAGTAACTGTGTGCTGTGCTTGTTACTTCCAGGCCAGAGCAGTTACTGAAATGATCAGCTAAGTGAGAGCAAGTAGAGCTGAAGGCTTTTCAGGCTTCCGTTTTCTCCACGTTGAAGTTGTAAATTAGACACAAAAAGCAAAAACAAAACAAAACAAAAACACCCTTACTCGTGGTGGGCTTTTCTTGAGCCAAGTCCAGAAAGTGGCTGTTGGGCTCAGAATCTCTTGTCATGAAAGACGAAACTATGCCGGCCAGGAATGCCCGCTCTGGGAGCTCCACTGACAACTGAGACTGGCCCCAATGCCCCCCAGAGAATCCTGCGGTGTGGTCCCCTGAAGACATCAAAACCCTTCATCTCTGGGGGGCTCAGGGACCTGGCCTTCTGACTTCTTTCTTCTGCTACTGACTTCACCTACAAGATGAAGCAGTATCACCTGGAAACCAACCTCATGTTTTAAAATCTAAATCTAGCATCTATTTACTTTCATGCATTGGAAAAGGAAATGACAACCCACTCCAGTGTTCTTGCTTGGAGACTCCCATCGACAGGGGAGCCTGGTGGGCTGCCGTCTGTGGGGTCACACAGATCGGACACGACTGAAGTGACTTAGCAGCAGCAGCACCTATTTAATCGCTCAGTTGTGTCTGACTCTTTACGACTCCATGGACTGTAGCCCACCATACTCTTCTGTCCATGGGATTTTCCCGGCAAGAATGCTGGAGTGGGTTGCCCTTTCCTTCTACAGGGAATCTTCCAGACCCAGGGATCAAACCCTAGTCTCTTTCACTGCAAGCAGATTCTTTACTGTCTGAGTCACCAGGGAAGCCCCAAATCTAAATAACTTCAGTCAAGTATGAGTTCAATTAAATATGAATTCAGATGTTTGACTGGAGATAACTCTTGGATGCTGAAGTCTGAGAGCCTTCTCAAATATGCAGGCTGGCTTTTGGGGTCATCTGTTCATTTCCCACATACCCTATACTTAAAATGACTTGTGTACCATCTTCCCTGGAAAGTGAAGCTTCAGGGTTCCCTGTTCAGATTGTTGTCACTTCATTGTGCACCCCCTTAATGGGTGGACAGATAAAGTGATTGGTGCGAATACTTCATACAGTCATGGTACGCGTGGATTAAGAAAAAACTACCAGCAGTTTAGTTTAAGCACCTCAAGGGGAACTGGTAGAGTTTGTTATATTTGCAGAAATGCTGTTGCTTCCCACTCTGCACAGTAAATCACTGGCATGTTTGGCTCTTCTTTTTTGTCAAGTCTTTTTCTTTGTAGCTAATTTCAGACTTAAAAGTTGCAAAAATAACCTACAAAGAATTTTCCTGTTTCCTCAACCTCTGGAGAGAAATTTGCCAACCTGAAGTCCCATCACTCCTGAATCCTTGAATGTATTTATCCTGCAAACAAGGATGACCTCTCCACGTGACCATCAGATTCAGGAAATGGGCACGAGAACTGGCTAACCCACAGATCCCGTTCAGATTTGCTATTTGTCTAAATAATGTCCCTCGTAGCAAAAAAAGAAAAATCCTATCCAGGTTCAGTTGTCTTGCTTTTGCCATCTTTTCTAAGCGTCCATGAACTTGAGATTTTTGATGACTACAAGCCAGTTATCTTACATAGCATCTGTCAGTGTGAGTTTGTTGGCGGTTTCCTCACGATTAAATTCAGAAGATGCATTTTCTGCAAGAATATCTCAGACGAGATGCTCTGTTCTTTTTGCCTCTTCTCCGGTGGCGTATGTCTTTGACTTGTTCCTTTATTCGTGATATGCATTCGATCATTTGAGTAAGGAGATTATCTGTCAGCCTTCTCTACTGTAAAGTTACTTTTTCCCCTTTGTAATACAGAATATTTTGTGCAAGGCACTTTGAGACTGTAGAAGTGTCCTTTTCTCATCAACCTTTCATCCACTGGTTTTCACTTGTGTCTTGGCTGAGTAATTACTACTTGGATTGCTGCCAAACAGCAATCTAGTTCCATCATCTTTCCATGGTTGTTAGTTGGCACTGTACTTTGCAGAAAAGCTTTCTCTTCTCCCTATTAAGTTTTTTGTAGATCCCTATTTCATTCATTGGGCTGTAACACAATTTTATCATTATTTCAGTGCTCCAGTTTTCTCAGATTTGGCCAGTGGGAGCCCCTTCAGGTTCAGTTCAGTTCAGTTCAGTCGCTCAGTGGTGTCTGACTCTTTGCGACCCCATGAATCACAGCACGCCAGTCCTCCCTGTTCATTACCATCTCTCCTTCAGGTTGGCTACTATATTTTTCTGATGTGCTCCCGGTGTTCTTTGATCATTTCCTTACTTTCTAGCTTCCAAGATGGCTCAAGCTCATCTTTAGCTTTCCCTGATTGAGCCCTGGAATCAGCCATTTTCCCAAGCACCCTTAATGCCCTGCCCAGCTGTGGTGGCCGCAGAAGCCCCCGGGGGCCACCTCTGGTCTCCACCTTGCCCAGGGATTGTCATGCTGCCCCAGGGTCCCAGTGGCAGCCAGACCTCATCTTGGCCTCCATCCTTGATAAGTAAGGACAGCGCTAGGCCCGGCAGAGATCATAGTCAGTTATTCAGATGTTCCCAGTCAAATGTATTAGCTGAGTCAGACAAGACTGCTTATCTTTAGTATCCGGATATTTTTCAGGAGCTGTCATATCAACGAGAACAAAATGAGCCTTGTGGTAATAGTCGAACCTGCATTGGTCAGGGGAAGCTGTTTTGGAAGGGTAGATTTAAAACCGGCCCCTGAATTCCAGTGAGAACTGAGCTGGTATGTAGTGTGGAGGACACTCAGGGCGCTGAGAGACTGAAGCTGTTTGGAGTGGAGTTTGTGGGCTGGGGTGTTGGCCCTCTTCAGAGGTCCTGAAACTAGAAGTGAAGGGGAAGCAGAAGGCCTCGTGGGCAAGCGATTGCCCTTCATGCGCGCTGACGGCTGTGGAAATTGACAAATACCCACAGTGCCTAGCACTTCCGTGGTTGTCAGTATCTTACAAAAGTGTTCCTGTGAAATGAACTCTGAGATGGTGGAGCAGTGGCTTCCATGGCGTTTGTCTGTGTTCGGGAAATAGTTCCCTGGGTTAATCAGTAACCGGCAAGGCAGGGCAGGGCACGCTTCCCTCCCTTCCTGCTTTCATCAGACCCCTCCAGGTCCCAGGTGGCCCATGCTCAGGCCAGGTGACCCTGCTTTACGGTAGAGGCAGAAATTAAAATGAAACCACTGGAAAATACACCCAGTGATTCAAGTTTGGGAAAAAAAAAAAAAGATTATTTCCTGTTGCTTCTTAAAGAAGGGATGGAGGTGTAAAGGGGTGGAGAGTGGAAACATATTTTTATTTTGGAGTATGGGAGTGGGGAAATGCTGTTTTCCTTACAAATTACAAAAATAAAGCCGGGCTGGACAGGATATGCAGTCCCTGTTGCTGATTTCCACCAGCCAGGAAGGTACTAAAAGGGGCAGGAAGTGTGAATTGAAGGGGGTGGAGCTGGGTAATGAGGCTGCGTGCGATGCTTTCGACTCTTCAGGTCAGGCGAGTGCAGCCTGACCAGAGCTCCGTGCCAGCAAGGGCTCCCTGGGCGGGCACTGGGTCGAACTGGGAGGCACTGGGATCTCAGTGCCTGTTTATGTGGTTCCCAGTTTGGCCTCATAGTCCACAAGCTAAGTGAGGGCCTACGACTCCTTCTGTTTATTTATTTTAAATTTTTCAATTTACTTTTTCATTGGAGTGTACTTGCTTTACAATGTTGTGTTCGTTTCTGCTGTAAAAACAGTATGAATCAGTTATATCTGTGCATATATCCTTTCTCCCTCTCACCAGTCTCCCTCTCACCCCGCAGCCCCCCATCTCAGGCCTCTAGGTCATCACAGAGCACCAGCTGAGCTCCCTGTGCTATATAAGCAGCTTCCTACTAGCCCGCTGGCTTTGCACAGGGTGCTTTATATATGGCAACGCTACTCTCTCAGTTCATCCCACCCTCTCCTTCCCCCACTGTGCCCTTCTGTTGAAATCAGAGCTCTCCCACCTTCTGTGAGCATGGACAAGTTGCTTGACCTTACGTGCCTCAGTTGCTTCATCTATCAAATGGGCATTTTAGTAGCAACTGCCTTCTAAGGTTGCTGTGAATCAAGTGAAATAATGCCCCTGACCAGCTTAGAACCTGCCAAACACTTAATCCTAGTTAGGTAGTGTTGGGATTGCTGCCATGTGGCGTGGGATACTTGGGGCAAGCCCTGTGTTCAAGGGCTCGCAGGTCTAGGCAGAGGTAAGGATGACCAGAGAAGCTCACCACTTACCAGTAAGTAGGGTTGCCTCCTCAAAGATGAATCAGCTTGCAGAGGGTGAGTCAGGCCTTTTCAAACTGACCTGAGTGAAAATTAAGAGTAACAGTGCCTCAGTGTCAGGTGGATAGCCTGCCTTAGCAGGAAACCCACAGGGGTGTCTCTTGCAAACACTTTGTTTTTTTTTCCTGGCACCAGACCACTCACAGTGGCTTGGAAAGTCACTGGCCTTGAAACTATGTGTCTGTCCTTGGGAACAAATGGTTCTCCCTTCACCCAGGCACATCCCAGGTATTGAGTAACCACTCATGGCCAGTGGTTACCTTGTTAGACTGTTTGGATACTGTTTGCTTTTGTCCCTTTGTGACTCTTTCTGACCCCGTGGAGTAGCCGATGAGGCTTTTCTGTCCATAGGATTTCCCAGGCAAGAATACTGGAGTAGGTTGCTGTTTCCTACTCCAGGGGATCTTTCTGACCTGGGGATGTCTCCTGCATTGCAGGCGAATTCTTTACTTCTGAGCCACCAGGGAAGCCCCAGGACATTGGTACCACATGTTAACGTGTGTAGCAATGTTAATAGAAGTTTGTCTTGGTGGAATAAGGCAGAATGCAGCCATGACTGTAAGACAGCATAGGATAAATGATAGAGGCAGTGTATATTATGGATTTAAGGGCAGTTTTGAATTCGCCAGTGTGGACTTTGTGGAGATGGCATTTGAACAGTCTGTAAAGGGGTGTCTGACTATTACCAGGCAAGACTTTGCTCCTGGGCTCTGGTGTCACACATCTAATTGCCCATCTGGCATCACTTGGGATATCCCAAAGATATCTTAAATTCAGTAGACATGAAACCAACCTCAGTATTTTTCCTCTCTCTCTCTCACTCAAGTAGAAGTACAGCTGGTTTACAATATTGTGTTACTTTCAGGTGTACTATGCAGTGATTCTGTTATACATATATATATATATATATAGTTACATATATATAGATGTGTACATATTGCCTTTTCTATTATAGCTTATTACAAGATATTGAGTATAGTTCCCTGTGCTATATAGGAAATCCTTATTTACTTTATATACAGTAATGTGTATCTGTTAAGCCCAAACTCCTAATATCCCCACCCCCTTGACTGACCTTTTTCCCTTTGGTAACTGTAAGTTTGTTTTCTACATCTGTCTGTCTATTTCTGTTTTGTAAATAAGTTCATTTGTATCATTTCGTTTCAGATCCCACACATTAGTGCTATCATATGGTATTTGTCTCTCTCTGACTTACTTCGCCTAGAATGGTCATCTCTAGGTCACCGGCAGCATCACGGATGGACCCAGAGATGATCATATTAAGTATTTCTCCTCTTAAACCTTCCACATTCCCCGTTGCAGAGTGACATTACCACCCGCTTGGTCTGAAGAAGGACGAAAGGAGGTCACAGGGCAGTCTGAAGAGGGAAGGGAGTCAGACATTCAGAAAGAAGGGTGGTGCCCTCTGTTTTTCTCTCTGGGGTGGGAGGCAAAATCATTTGCTGGGATCAATGAGTGTGGAAGTGAGGGTAGAAAAATCTGAAAGTGCTCCCGTGGAGAATGAGAAACACTGATGGAGAAGGAACAAAAAGACAGAGACTGTTTGAAAGCTCTGGTGAAGTGATAAACCATAAATCTATAATGGTACTATTATTATTATGACTGGGTACCATTCGGCCAGGGGCTTCCCAGGAGGCTCAGTGGTAAAGAATCTGCCTGCCAAGCAAGCAGGAGACGTGAGTTCAATCCCTGGGTCAGGAAGTTGCCCTGGAGGAAGAAACGGCAGCCTACTCCAGCATTCTTGCCTGGAGAATCTCAGGGACAGAGGAGCCTGGAAGGCTGTAATCCATGAAGTCTCAAAAGAGTCTGACATGACTTAGCAACTAAACAGCAACTATTCAGCCCAGTCCTGAATTTTTGCCACATGAGCAAACAAGAAGAGGGAGGCAGTGAGACCTGTCTGCAGTGAAGTGGTTGGGAGCTGTGTCTGGGAGGAGTGGGCCCCGAGAGTAGAGCAGGGATGCAGAGCGTGGCGGGGGGACGTGGACCCTCGTGGGGGAGCACACATCTGCACAGACGTGCCGCGTGGATGTTCAAGGCTTCCTCCCTGGGTGGAGACCTTCTGTTCTCTTTTGGCTACATTGAGAACTGTTTTGTAGAGTGACCGTTGGCTCACCTGCAGTACTGAAAACCAGAAATATTCTGGTGTCTTTCGAGCACATGTGTGGGGGCTGTAAGTCAATTTCTCTGTCAGCTTATGGTTGTGATTCAGAGGCTAAATCATCCTGTTTCAGGTGCCAGGGTAGGTTGTGGTCAGAAACAGGGAGATTTTTGTAAAGGAGCTCTGATAATGTCTTCTCAAAGGATATAGAAAACATGCCTAATAAGAAATTTGTGGGTGTGCAGTGGTGAATATGCAAAACAGTAGTTTGGATAATTCTCAGTATGGGAAACTGGCTCTGCAGTACTTAGAGGTATTTAGACTTTTAATTTCATATGCAGTTGTATTCCATTGATGAGGAAATCTATTCACCATTGGCCTCCCTGTTTTCCCATGACTCAGTTGTTTACTAACCATATGAAATCTGAAAGGCCGTTGGCTAATGATCCTAAGTGTATATAGTAATATAAAGTATCCTAGGATAATAAAAAATAATTGATTCTTGACTCACAGACTTAGAAAATGAACTTATTGTTGCCAGGGGGTGGGGGGTGGGAGGGAAGGGATAGTTAGGGAGTTTGGGATGTACAGGTATACACTGCTTTATTTAAAATAGATAACCAGCAAGGACCTACTGTATAATGCATGAAACTCTGCTCAGTGTTATGTGGCAGAGTTATTAGCTGTGTGTTATTAGCATTGGTATCTCATTCTTAGTAAGAGCTTGAACCAGTGTGATGGGGATAAAGATGATGATGATAACAGTCATGATGATGGTGATTTTTAATTTTCAGTTAAACTTCCTCTAAGTTCATATAATTTTGAACTGAAATTCTTTTTTTTTTTTTTTTCCAAAAAGGTACATAAAAGTCAATATGAGGAGCATAGGATGTCACGTAAGAGGAGCTTACGTTTTGGGAAGGACTACTGTCTATCCAGGAGAAATTACCACTAAAAATTGCTATATTAAATTCCTGCGAGTATATCACCATTTGTGTGTTTTCCTGTTCCTCATAGCCACCATCCTCAACATAGCAGTAGCTCTGGCCACTGGCTTCCTTGCCTTCATGTGTGGAATAGTGCTTGATTCATGATGAAACGTGACCATTCAGGGCTTTTCAGTAACCCTGCAAACAAGCCCAGTGTCTAGTGGTGGGGCCTTTGAGACTCTCCAGCAAGACCTGGATTCAAATCTTGGTTCCCAGATTCAAATCTGGGGGTTTGGGTGACTTGGACACTTTTTTTTTTCTTTTAAATGTACCTTTGTAAGCTAGGCTTTCCCTCATCTCTAAAATGGGGATAGTAATAATTAACTGACAAGGGCGATTGTGAGGGTTTGCGATGAATATATTAATATGTGAACTATCCAGTCTGTGCTTCTCAACGCTGGCTGACTCTTATGAAGCCGCCCCATGTTGATATGTGAATCAGTTGCTCTGTCCACATCAGCAAAGAGGCCTTCCTTGGTTCTGCTTTGGCCATAAACAGCGCTTACCTTGCCTGACTTGGTTTTCAGTCTTCTATGTAAGTGATCCCGCCCTACCCTGTAACCTCTTCCTGTGCCATAAAGCTTTCACTTAGGAACCCATCTAATAATGATTTATGAGTGAGTTCACCTAGTTGGCATTTATTCACCCACTGCCTTCTGATCGCTATTGCAGTCTTTTATTATGATAATTATAGTATTATTAGTTAGCTTTGTGTAATTTATGTCTCATGCCCCCAGTTAACTTACTGATTCCTTGAGGGTAGTGATCATGTCTTACATGTCTTTGAATTCTCCTCAGCACAGCATCCAGTTCCTCGTAATAATGTGTGTTGAATAAGTACCGTGGATGAATGGATATTGCAGACAGTACATCCATAGGGGGAGAGGGTCCAATGGTTAGAACTGTGAGAGAGGGTTAATGGGTGAAATCGGACTCGAGCTGGCTTTTGTCGGGAGGGTGACGTTTATGTCGGTTGATAAGAGGGCTGGCACGTGGCTATGTGAGGACAAGAAGCCTGCACAGATATATTTAAAACAAGTGAGCGGCTGCAGAAGGCATTGGGCTGGGCACCACTGTGATTGGCTTCTGTGACACAGCCTCCAGGTTAAGCCCTGTGCTTATCAGCAACTTCGCTCCCAGGCTTTTGCCTGCCGTCTTACCACGCTGTGACGCACCATCTGTGATGCTGTAACTGGGAGCTGACGTTTGGCAGGGCTGCTGGTAGACAATCTCTAGGTTTGCTTCTAAGTGAAGATGCCTTTATTTCCTCTTCATTCCTGAAGGAAATTGTCACTGTATTTAACATTTTAAAAGAGCAATTATTTTCTTTGGGTGCTTTTTAAAATTTATTTTAACTTAATTGTTTTGGTCTCAATACACAGCATGCGGGGATCCTAATTCCCCAGCCAGGGACTGAACCTGCGCCCCACACAGTGGAAATGCAGAGTCCCAGCCACTGGACCGCCAGGGAAGTCCTGCTTCAGGTGCTTTAAAGGCATCTTTCCCATCATCTTCTGTGTTCCATGGTTTCTGTTGAATAGTCACTATAAGGCCTCTGGGTTTTGTGTGTTTTGAAGGTCATGAGTCTTTTTTTTTTTCTTTAAGAACCTGTTTTTCTTCTGCTGATTTTAAGATGTTTCTCTGTATTTTTGGTTTTCATCAAAGGTACTACACTATGTCTAGGTGTGGCTTTATTTATAGTAGTCAGTTTGGGATCTGTAGTGAGTATAAGAGAATCCCAGGGACGGCAGAGCCTGGTGGCCTGCCATCTTTGGGGTCGCATAGAGTTGCACATGACTGAAGTGACTTAGCAGCAGCAGCAGCAACAATGAGTATAAATTTGTGGTTAGATGGTAATTGATCACTGTCTCTTGAAATATTACTTCTACCTCATTCTTCTCTCTTATCTTTGTAGAACTTCCAACTACCAATATCTAGACCTTTTGAGTTTCCCTCGTAGCTCAGTCGGTAAATCATCTACCTGCAATGCAGGGAACCCGGGTTTGATTCCTGGGTTGGGAAGATTCTCTGGAGAAGGAAATGGCAACCCACTCCAGTATTCTTGCCTGGAGAATCCCATGGAGAGAATCCCATGGACAGAGGAGTCTGGTGGCCTACATATAGTCCATGGGGTCACAAAAGAGTCAGACACAACTTAGCTACTAAACCACCAGGACTTTTTAGGTCTAAAGTGCAATCTGTCAGTGTTATGGATTTTTGATCCTTTATTATACATATCCTACTCTTTTGCCTCAGTGCTTCATTCTCGTCTGTTTTGTCTTATGGTTCACATTTTTCCCCCAGTGATGTCTAATCTGTTGGTAAACTCATCCATTGAATTCTTACTTTGAAATTATCAGTAGTTATCCTTTAGTGTAGAATTTCCAGTTTTACAGTTTTCAGTTCTCTGAAAGGATTTTCCATTTTGTCTTTTATTTCCTTGAATGTATTAAGCATGGTTGTTTAAAGGCTATGTCTGGAAACATTGGTGTCTTTTTTGAAGGTCATGAGTCTTTTTTTTTTTCTTTAAGAACCTGTTTTTCTTCTGCTGATTTTAAGATGTTTCTCTGTATTTTTGGTTTTCATCAAAGGTACTACACTATGTCTAGGTGTGGCTTTATTTATAGTAGTCAGTTTGGGATCTGTAGTGAGTATAAGAGAATCCCAGGGACGGCAGAGCCTGGTGGCCTGCCATCTTTGGGGTCGCATAGAGTTGCACATGACTGAAGTGACTTAGCAGCAGCAGCAGCAACAGTGAGTATAAATTTGTGGTTAGATGGTAATTGATCACTGTCTCTTGAAATATTACTTCTACCTCATTCTTCTCTCTTATCTTTGTAGAACTTCCAACTACCAATATCTAGACCTTTTGAGTTTCCCTCGTAGCTCAGTCGGTAAATCATCTACCTGCAATGCAGGGAACCCGGGTTTGATTCCTGGGTTGGGAAGATTCTCTGGAGAAGGAAATGGCAACCCACTCCAGTATTCTTGCCTGGAGAATCCCATGGAGAGAATCCCATGGACAGAGGAGTCTGGTGGCCTACATATAGTCCATGGGGTCACAAAAGAGTCAGACACAACTTAGCTACTAAACCACCAGGACTTTTTAGGTCTAAAGTGCAATCTGTCAGTGTTATGGATTTTTGATCCTTTATTATACATATCCTACTCTTTTGCCTCAGTGCTTCATTCTCGTCTGTTTTGTCTTATGGTTCACATTTTTCCCCCAGTGATGTCTAATCTGTTGGTAAACTCATCCATTGAATTCTTACTTTGAAATTATCAGTAGTTATCCTTTAGTGTAGAATTTCCAGTTTTACAGTTTTCAGTTCTCTGAAAGGATTTTCCGTTTTGTCTTTTATTTCCTTGAATGTATTAAGCATGGTTGTTTAAAGGCTATGTCTGGAAACATTGGTGTCTATGTCTTCATTCAGTTCTGTCTAAAATCTGTCCCTGTTGGTCCATTTCTATTGTTTACTACGTTCCTTGGTTTTCTATTTTTTGTCTTTCATCCTCGGATTCCTAGCTATATTGATTGAATGCTGGCCGTTGTATCTGAAAAACACCAGATAGAATATAAATCTTAGGATAATGTTATCTTTCCTCAAGATATGTTTTAAGGTGACTTCTGGTAGTTCCAGATCATTTCAGTTTGATCAAGGATTGAGACTGATCAAAAAGCCAGGCTTTAGTGTTTGAGGCTAGTCTATTTCCATTTCATTTTACACCTTACACGACTTTCGTGTTTGGGAGTGGGGAGTTCCCAGGACTCTTTCTTCCTAGCTGGCTCCTGATTCAGTTCTTATGCTGCTCTCTGGTCACTGGAAATGTCCACAGCCCTGCTCAGCTTCGAAGCCCAGCAGCTTCCTCTCTGGGTTCAGCAGTTGCTCCTAGGCTTGGAGAAGAGCAGCCCCAAATATCAGGCTTACCTTCCTGCATTCCTTCCTTCCCCCAGATCTTGCCCTCCTAATTCTTTACCACCTCTTTAGTTCTCTGATGTTTCTAACCATATTTTTAAAAACACTCTTTGTTCAGGTTTCCTAGTTATTCACTAGGGGAGTTAGGTCTGAATTACCTACCATGCCACTACCAGAAGCAACACCCCTCTCTCAGCCCAGAGTTTTATTCTCTAAATCCAGCAAAGACATTAGAAGTCTCTGGTACTGAACATTAACATGATTTAAGTGATGTTTTAGGATGATTAACATGTCAGTGGTATGCAAATCAGAGAGGGGTTGGGAAAGTCTCTTATAAGTAAAACAGTTAAAAGACCATCTGAGTGTTTTCTGAAGCAAGAGGAAGGCAGATGTTAGGGTTTCTGAGCCTGGGCATTGCAGACAGACCTGAATGAGAGTCTGGGCTCCCGGGCAGTTCCCCAACCTGTCCCCTCATCTGAAATATGGGTAATAAAGTCCCTACCTTCTGAGATTGAAGAGAAGTGAGAAGCTCCCAGAAAACCCTGGTTTTCATGGCTAGCATGTAGTAAGTGCTTAGTAAGTGGCCTAATATTCTAAGAGCCAAACCGCAGTTATTTAGGTTAAAATTCAAGATCTTGGTTAATGGCACTAATCAGGACCAGAGTCAGCATTGTCAGCCTCATGGGGGATGTGAGTTTGTCCTGAAACACAGTGGACAGCTCTTGTGCCTTCATGGAGAAGCACTGGTGCCTGTAATATTCTAAATACTTGCGGAGCCCTGAATGGGTTTATAATCAATGCCATGGTTTCAAAGATGATCCCAACCCCAAATGTCAAAGATGTTAGGATAGCTGATTTTTCAGTCAAGCTTGAGGATAGATGCTTCATATTTTAGGTTTAAAGTGTAGTCACTCAGTCGTGTCCATCTCTTTTGCCACCCCATGGACTGTAGCCCATCAGGCTCCTCTGTCCATGGAACTCTCCAGGTGAGAATACTGGAATGGGTAGCCGTTCCCTTCACCAGGGGATCGTCCCGACCCAGGGATCAAACCTGGGTCTCCTGTATTGCAGGCAGATTCTTTACCATCTAAGCTACCAGGGAAGCCCATGTTTAGGTTTATAGAAGCATAAAATTTTAAGTTTTTCACTTTTAATGCACCATGTACAGGAAATGAAGCTTACAGAAGAAGATAAATCAGATTATGAGCCTCTGTGTTACAAAAGGATTCCTAGAGTCACAGATAACCTTGGAAATTATCTTTGTGAAACCCCTCCTTTTTCAAGATGATTCAAGTGTCCACCGCAGAGATTGAGTGACTGACCCAGGGACGCACAGTAGTCAACAAAGTCAGAACTGGAACACAAAGGTCCAAGCTTCTGACATATTTCGATCCTCTTGGCAAAAATAGCACCTCTTTGTCTTCCCTGACTTTTTCAACTCTGTACAGGTTTCCTGTGGCCTGAGTGTTTCTGCCCAAGGGAAACGTGCATCAGAGAAGGAAGACCCAGCTAGCTCCTTGAATCTCACTGATGGAAGCTGGAAAGCATGTGCCTCGTAGGCCTGTGCTAGATCAGTGTTGAGTTCCACCTTCCCTTCCTTTCACAGATGCGAACTCAGCCTCTGATAGTCATGAGAAATCTATGTCAAATGGCAGCCTTTTTATTCTCAATCATGTGGCAAAACCACTGGTAATTCATTACCTGTTTAGTGTGTGGGAGGGGGAGCCAGGCTCTAAAATCGAGTAAGAAAGAGGAAGTGCTTCCATGTAAAAGGGTTAGCTTTCATTGTGTATCATCGGGGATGTCCTAGCTATTTTAAAGAAAGAAAAAAGCACAACACCATGAAACCTGAAATAAGTGAAGCACTTGATAATAGAGTTTTCCCTACTCTGATCAGATACTTGCTATATTTGCTTTTCCTAAAATCTGCTTATAATTTATGACAGTCCTGACTAAAGATTTAGAACCATTTCTATACGTGGGATTTCCATAGAGTTTGGCTAGGTGAGTGGGAAACATTGAGGTGTGGCTGAGCTGCATCCTTGTTAGAAAGACGTATGTAAATGGACTGGGTCAATAGGTAGATGATGCCGTAGAACAAGACGGAGAGACTAGAGGAGGAGGGCTGTCTGCCGGGTCGACCAAACTTTGTAGCAAGAAGAACCATACTCTTCACAGAAGAACCAAGTGAGTCTGGAGCCTTGCTCTTCAGAGTGTGGTCCGATGACCTAGGAGCTTGTTAGAAACAGAATCCCAGGGCTCACCTAGACTTCCTGAATCGAGATTTGTGTGTGCGTTAACGTTGGTGAAGGCCTGGTCTAGATTTTATAATCAGCTCTTATTGTTCCTGTTCACAACACTGAAAATATCATTGGTTGGTATAAATCTCTAGTTTTCTCTTCACTCTTGGGATGATGATCAAAGTCCTAAGCGTGGTTTTGCAGGCCTGTGGGCTCAGCCTGTCTCTGACATCCCCGTTGCTGACTGCCTTCTGCAGCTGGTCCTGCCCCTGGGGTCTTTGCACTGTCTGCTGTCCCATCTACCTTTAACTGTAGACCAACATCTTCTGCGTTGTTTCCTAGGAGGGCCATAACAAAGTACCACAAGCTGTGTGACTTAACAGAAATCTATTCTCTTACAGTTCTGAAAGTTGGAAGCCCCAAGTTAAAATGTTTGTAGGGCTGCTCTCCCTCTTAAACCTCCACGGGAGGGTCGTTCCTGGCCTCCTCCAGCTTCTGGTGGTTGCACGCAGTCCTTGGCTTGTGGCTGCATCTCTCCAGTCTCTGCCTCTGTCCTCACAGGGCTGTCTGCCCCGTGACTGTGCCTGCACGTGGGCATGTGTGTGTGTTTATGTTTACTCAGTTGTGTCTGACTCTATGCGAGTCCCTATGTAGCCTGCCAGGCTCCTCTGTCCATGGGATTCTCCAGGCAAGAATACTGGAGTGGGTTGCCATTTCCTCTTCCAGGGGATATTCCTGACCCAGGGATCGAACCCACATCTTCTGTGCCTCCTGCATCGCGGCAGATTGTTCTACAGAGCCACCTGGGAAGCCCGCTCTCTCATGTGTCCGTGTCTGCATTTCCCTCCTCTCCAAAGACATTAGGTTCCTGTGAGCCTCTGATCACATTTTCATCAACTCATTGATATGTAATCTTGTTTTATGTGCTTCTGTTTTAAAGACTCCATACTTATTACATCTTGTAGACAATAAGCAGTAACTCATGCCTGAAGGAAGTTTATCTCACACACGTATTTTCTCTAAAAGTCATGTCACAGCCTTTTTGCACTTAGAGATGGTTGACAGCGTTTCAGACAGCCCACTCTGGGGGCCATTTTAAATGGCAAAATCACCGACAAAAAGGCAGGAAAATGTGAAAAATGTTGCACTGGATAGACTGTGAAAAGGACATGTATTTATAGTGTGAGAGCTGAAATGAGAAGGCAGGATGTTACCGTTTTGACCTTAGTTGGGAGCGTGTGCACCAGCTAACTCAGGATTTCCATGTCTCTGGGCATGTCTGTGAAGGGCCAGGGAACACCCCAAGGATCAGTTTGGGTGATAGAAATATACTTAGTGAGTAGGTACATTTGCAAATATGAAATGCTCAAATAATGAAGATTGATTGTATTTCCCCACACAGGCTTTAAAGATAGAAAATTTTTTGCCTTATTTCAGGTGACCATTTTTTCCTAAATGGATTGTTTGTAAAAAAAAAAAAATGGGGGAGGAACATGTTATAAATTACAGATGGAAAGCAGGGGCGTGTTTCCATGTTGCTGAGCTAAGGTAGGGCCCAGGTAGTTCCTGGGCCACAGCAGTTATGCTTATCATCTTGTCCCCTCAGAAGAGCTTGTCACCTCGTATCCACACCTCCTCGCCCCTCTCTACTGCCCAGACCTACCTTCCCCCTCTCTGTGTCTCGAGATCTTTTTAAGAAGGAGGATCTGCAGGGTCAGCTGGGCAGAGCCCTCACCATGCTTGGTCACCCAGTGGATCTAATATGGACAGCTTTCCCCCATGCTTCCAGAACTCTAACCTTATCATTCTGTACACAAGAGGTGCCCTGAGCTGTAGGAATTGTCCCCTGTCTCCTGCTAGACCAGGGTTCCCTAGATGGCAGGGACCATCTCCTTCCTTCCTGTTCCTGGAGCATCACTCTTGATATATGACCTGTGAATCAGTAGATGAAGGAGTGAGCGATTGGAACAGCTTGAGACCCGCTCAAAGCAGTCACGTGGGGCTTTCTGTGGCTGTTCCATGTCCTTTCGTGGTGTCCCTGTGTTTCTTCTCGCTCTTGAAGTCACCAGATGAGTGGACAGGGCCAGCTAGCCATGGTGACCCCATCTTGACTCACCTTCAGAACTGGTCTTTGTATTACACCTCTCTTGGGAGGGACGGCTACATTTAGATTTTGTAGGATTATCCAAAGACCTATGAGAGCTGGAGTTCCTGCTCTCAGTGAATTTAATCTTTGGAAGAGGAGAGGGTGGGCACAGCTGAGAAGTTTCCGTTTAAAAAGGTAAGAGTTAGTAAGAATAAACACAACCTTAGAATAGCTGCCCTATAGCAATATTTGATTTTCCGATAAGCAGTACAAGATCCTGGGCATTGTGGGACATGGAGGAGGAGGGATTCCTGCAGCTGTCATGTCTGGGAGGCCTTGTGGGGAGAAGGGCAGAGACTAGGTCTTGGAGAATGGCTCGAGATTGGCGAGGCCGAGGAAGAGGAGCAAGGAGGAGGCGGTGTCTGTGACAGTGAGTGGGTCAGAAGTAGGGAAAAGGTCCAAGGGAAAGGCAAAGGCTAGGCTTAATTCTAGAGTCAAAATAGGCTTTACGGGCAGAGAGTGTGGCTCCAGGTGGCTCATAGTGTTGCTTGCCCTCTGGTGCAAGCTACGGGCTGGGCACAGAGGAGACAGGAAGTCCTCTGCGAGCTGGAAGAGAGCGTTACTGACACTGTGATCATCCCACCCTGAAGTCATCGGAACAGAATATCCAGAGCTCATTTCTGGAGGAGAAAATGAGCTAAGGATAGATGGGGCAGCCAAGGGTTGAAAAGAGCGTCATGTCCCACTGTCCATGAAGTCCTGTGGAATTGGAGACTTGGTCGCCATTGTCTCTGCTTTTGCATCGAACGCAAACTTGTGTGTAAATAGGCTGAAGATGAGTGAGTGATCCCTCTCTGGGTATATTTAGGTGGGCAAGTGATAGACTGTGTAGAAATGCGTCTGGAAGGAGGAGGGAGAGGTATTTTGTGGGCTGGTGGAGGAAGGGTGACCCCAGGTCAGAGGGGGCTCATGGCAGTGAAGAAAGATCCTGAGGGAGCACTCCGAATAAGAGATGATTTCACATAAAAGTGACGCTGAAGCCAGAGGAGGAGACTGGTGGGCTTTGTGGGGAGACAGACTACATCAGGAGGGGAGTGGCTAATTGATGAAAGACGTGTAAATAGGCTGAAGATGAGTGAGTGATCCCTCTCTGGGTATATTTAGGTGGGCAAGTGATAGACTGTGTAGAAATGCGTCTGGAAGGAGGAGGGAGAGGTATTTTGTGGGCTGGTGGAGGAAGGGTGACCCCAGGTCAGAGGGGGCTCATGGCAGTGAAGAAAGATCCTGAGGGAGCACTCCGAATAAGAGATGATTTCACATAAAAGTGACGCTGAAGCCAGAGGAGGAGACTGGTGGGCTTTGTGGGGAGACAGACTACATCAGGAGGGGGGTGGCTAATTGATGAAAGACGTTTAAACCAAATGAACTAATATCTTAAGAGCTTGTCCAACGTGCCTGTGTTGGGATTTCAAAGCTTGTCAATAACTCAGATATCCCAAAGGAATGGCTACTGTGACCACCCTTGGCTCTTAAGAAGATGATGCCAAAGGGTACTTGTAAAACAGTGGTCCTCTGGGTACCTGATACCCTGAAGGCATCTGCCATAAACAAACACGGTTGGGAGGGGGTAAGACCCAGCCTTAGGGTTTTGCAGATGGTACAGTGGTAGAGAATCTGCCTGCCGATGCCAGAGACACAGGAGATGCAGGTTTGATCCCTGGTTACGAAGATCCCCTGCAGAAGGGAATGGCAACCCACTGCAGTATTCTTACCTGGATAGTCCCATGGACAGAGGATCATGGCGGGCTACAGTCCATAGGGTCCCCCCAAATTGGCCGCAACTGAGCATGCATGTGCAGAACCCAGCGTTAGGCATCACTGGCTGCGTTTCTGCAGCATGGGACCCTCTTAGCTGAGAGCAGGCATGGCCCTCACTCACCATCACCGCACAGAGACAGCCCCTCAGGAATGAGTGGGGCAGGATGCTCCAGGGCAAAGCCCCTAATATGCTCTCATAGCCCCTGGCCCCCGGGTACACACAAGCAGTGTGATTTTGAGAAAGAGGAGTGTACAGTGGGTCAGGCATGGTGTCAGACTTCACCTGTAGACGTGACAGTGAGCAGCAGAAATGCCTGATGTTGTATTTGCTTTTCTGCAGAAAGACACCATGCCGGTGGAAAGGATGCGTATGCGCCCATGGCTGGAAGAACAGATCAACTCAAATATGATACCAGGGCTGAAGTGGCTTAGCAAGGTAAGAGTGTGTGTGTGTGTGTGTGTGTGTGTGTGTGTCTGTATGTGAGTGTGTGTGTGTGTCTGTGAGAGAAAGATTCCTACTAAAAGCAGCTGCATGTGGACTGCTGCAAGTAAAATTGTTGTGTTCAAAATAGTATGCTTATTTATTATAGAAACCAACCAAGCAAAAATGATTATGAAAGTATCAAAGAATCATAAAAAGAAAAGATTTATCATCACTTCAGACTGTAGCCTCGACGCCGAGTTAAGGCTCTGGTCTCATGGATGACTGTTGTGGGAAGTGGCTGGCTGTATTGGTACTCAGTGCTTCTTACCCTTCTCCATCTCTGAGTATTCTTTCTTGCTTTTCCTGGTTTTCTAGGGTTGGAGGACATGGAAACTCTAGGGCTTTCTATTGGGAAAGAAGCATATTGATTTTCTTTTCCGTATTCTCTACATAAAGAAAACTTGTTTTTTTCTTAAAAAAAAAAAAGATTTTACTTTTGTTATGAAATTCTTGTTTGTGTGCGTACCTGTCCAAAGAAAGCAGTATTCTGTCCTTTACAACCCCCTCCCACATATATACATAAAAACTTTCTTACTTTTATCAACCTCAAAACTCTCAGTTTACTTGATCCTGACTCTTAAGGGATGAATCAGGAAGCCATTGGATGTAAAAATAAAGAACTCCTGGAAATACTCAGTTATAATCTAGAAAAGCAATGACTACATCATACTTTTTTAAGACAGCCCAAGAGAGATTTCTCTCTCAGTACTAAGAGTATTACAGTTCTTCTGAGCAAGTGTCTTTTACCTCTTCTACCTCCCCCTGTGTTTTTAATCTTAAGGACACGGTGAATAATTTAGCAGGTCAGGCTTGACCTTTGAATCACGTGCCGAGAGCTGACAGCCAGATTGTGGCCGCTCCTAACAAGTGTACAAGATACTGTTCAGCCTGATTTTTGTATGAATATTGTTCCTTCATTTTTATCCTCTCAGATATCTCTCAGTCTTATTTCTTTTTTCTTTCTTCTCGTTTACCTATTTTTTCATTTATTTTAAACGTAATGGTGTATTATATTTGAATGTATCTATTTAAATGAGTCCCTTCTGAAACAAGATGGCATAGAAGTAAACAAATATTTTAAGTAAAGCATATGCTCATTTCAAATGACCTGTCCTATATTCTAAGGTCTTAGGGCAAACAATATATTTTTCCAGCCTTGCTGTGTCTGTAGTATTTTAGGTTTGTATCCTGGAGGGGCTTTGTAATTAGCCTCTTCCAAAGAAACAAGTCATCAGTTCAGTTCAGTTGCTCAGTCGTGTCCAACTCTTTTCGACCCCATGGACTGCAGCACGCCAGGCCTCCCTGTCCATCACCATCTCCAGAGTTTATTCAAACTCATGTTCATCTCGTCAATGATGCCATCCAATCATCTCATCCTCTGTCGTCCCCTTCTCCTCCCGCCTTCAATCTTTCCCAGCATCACTGTCTTTTCAGATGAGTCAGTTCTTTGCATCAGGTGGCCAAAGTATTAGAGTTTCAGCATTAGTCCTTCCAATGAACACCCAGGACTGATCTCCTTCAGGATGGACTGGTTGGATCTCCTTGCAGTCCAAGGGACTCTCAAGAGTCTTCTCCAACATATTTTAAGTAAAGCATATGCTCATTTCAAATGACCTGTCCTATATTCTAAGGTCTTAGGGCAAACAATATATTTTTCTAGCCTTGCTGTGTCTGTAGTATTTTAGGTTTGTATCCTGGAGGGGCTTTGTAATTAGCCTCTTCCAAAGAAACAAGTCATCAGTTCAGTTCAGTTGCTCAGTTGTGTCCAACTCTTTTCGACCCCATGGACTGCAGCACGCCAGGCCTCCCTGTCCATCACCATCTCCAGAGTTTATTCAAACTCATGTTCATCTAGTCAATGATGCCATCCAATCATCTCATCCTCTGTCGTCCCCTTCTCCTCCCGCCTTCAATCTTTCCCAGCATCACTGTCTTTTCAGATGAGTCAGTTCTTTGCATCAGGTGGCCAAAGTATTAGAGTTTCAGCATTAGTCCTTCCAGTGAACACCCAGGACTGATCTCCTTCAGGATGGACTGGTTGGATCTCCTTGCAGTCCAAGGGACTCTCAAGAGTCTTCTCCAACATCACAGTTCAAAAGCATTAGTTCTTCGGTGCTCAGTTTTCTTTATAGTCCAAATCTCACATCCATACATGACTACTGGAAAAACCATAGCTTTGACTAGACAGACCTTTGTTGGCAAAGTAATGTCTCTGCTTTTTAATAAGCTGTCTAGGTTGGTCATAACTTTTCTTCCTAAGAGCAAGCATCTTTTAATTTCATGGCTGCAGTCACCATCTTCAGTGATTTTGGAACCCCCCAAAATACAGTCATTGTTTCCACTGTTTCCCCATCCATTTGCCATGAAGGGATGGGACCAGATGCCATAATCTTAGTTTTCTGAATGTTGAGTTTTGACAAGTCATCAGGTAGATTTTTTTTTTGTCATTTTGCAGACGAGGAAATCAAGGCTCATAGGTTTAGAAGGATTATATTCTGAAGAACTGGTAATATTGCCTATATTGATTTAGGATGTGAAATTAAAGCACATGTTCCTGATTTCTGAAGAGAAGTCAGTTGCTTGCCTTTGCTTTTTGCTTTTCAAAACCCACCCACCCATTTGGGCTAGCTGGAACCAGTGGTGTGCTTCGAACGTCACCACGTCTCCTGCAAGTGGGCTCTTAATTAATACACTGCAGTGTGTTGTTGTCTATAGTAGGTTGAATGGTAGCCTCCCTCAAAGATATGTCTGCATCCTGACCCCCAGAACCTGTGGTGTGATCTTATTTGGAGAAAGGATCTTGGCAGATGTAACTGACTTAAGGATGTTGAGATGAGGTCATCCTGGATTACCTGGTGGGCTGATCAGTGACAAGGGTCCTTATAAGACACAGAAGAGAGACTTCCCTGGCAGTCAAGTGGTTAAGATAATTCACCTTCCAGTGCAGGGGGTGTAGGTTCAATCCCTGGTTAGGGAGCCAAGAGCTCACATGCCTGGCAGCCAAGAAACCAAAACATGGAACAGAAGCAGTATTGCAACAGATTCAGTGAAGACTTTAAAATAATGGTCTGCATAAAAATAAAAACAAAAAAATCTTTAAAAAAAAGTCACAAAGGAGGAGACACACCCGCAGAGGGAAAGGGCAAGTGGAGAAGGAGGCGGGGACTGGAGTGCTGCGGCCATAAGCCAAGAGCGCCTGGGAGGCGCTGGAAGAGGCAAGGGAGGATTCTCCTTAGAGCCTTCGCTGATGTCTTGATTTTGGATTTCTGGCCTCCACAGAAAAATAATGGGATTCGTTTCTGTGGTGCTAAGCCATTCGGTGGGTGGCAGTTTGTTATGACAGTCAGAGGGAAAGGGCAAGTGGAGAAGGAGGCGGGGACTGGAGTGCTGCGGCCATAAGCCAAGAGCGCCTGGGAGGCGCTGGAAGAGGCAAGGGAGGATTCTCCTTAGAGCCTTCGCTGATGTCTTGATTTTGGATTTCTGGCCTCCACAGAAAAATAATGGGATTCGTTTCTGTGGTGCTAAGCCATTCGGTGGGTGGCAGTTTGTTATGACAGCCCGAGGAAGCTTACACCCCCTCTCAGAGCTACTTCTTCACTGGGGCTGTCCACCGAGATACCTTTTCCTCAAACCCCTGTGTCCTTGTATTTTGGATCTTGTTCAGTCGCTAGCTAAGTTGTGTCTAACTTTTTTCGAACCCATGGACCTCAGCACACCAGGCTCCTCTGTCCTCCACTATCTCCCGGAGTTTGTTCAAATTCAGGTCCTTTGAGTCAGTGAAGCCATCCAACCATCTCATCCTGGGTGGTCCCCTTCTCCTCCTGCCTTCAGTCTTTCCCAGCGTCAGGGTCTTTTCCAGTGCGTCGGCTCTTTGCATCAGGTGGCCAGAGGATTGGAGCTTCAGCTTCGGCATCAGTCCTTCCAATGAATTTGCAGGGTTGATTTCCTTCAGGATTGACCGGTTTGATCTCCTTGCAGTCCACTGGGCTCTAAAGAGGACCAGAAAGTGAATGGATTCTTCTTGGTGCAGCTGAACACAGTGCCCCTCAGGCAATCCTTCGTGTAGAGCCTTACTCACCTGGCTCTTGGCTCCTGAGTGCCTTCCCTGGTGCAGAAGGACAGGAGACCTCCATCCCCTTGGCCTCTGCTGGGCTGGGCCTGGGCCAGGCTGAAGGACAGAGAGGGGGCAGTGGCTGCAGCAGATGGCACCTCCCAGGACGATGCTGTGCCCGCAGCTCCTGTTGCCTGAGGGCACAACGCTGATGGAAAGAAATGCCCTGTGGCTGTATTCACCTAGATGTTGGGTGGCCTCGGGGCATTTCCTGTCTGTACCCACACCTCCCCAGGGCATCTGTTTATAGGTTTCTGTTAACTTAGGCTTGCTGGCTTTCGGCTGTCTGCATAAATATTTCACTCAGACCTCACTGTTATTCCTTGCCCATTCATAAGCCCAAGAGTCCCTACTTGTATTCTGAGTGGTTTGAGGTCATCCCCAATTCTCTTCTACTGAAGGCTGTTGTGAGTCTTAGAAAAGCTGTGCCACCCTCGGGGCTTGGTTGTTCCCAGTGCTCATGGGGAGGCACTCCAGGCTGGCCACGTACCAGGGCTGTCCTGGCTGTCGCTGAGAGCTCAGCGCCAGGCCTGACACCCTGGAGGCTCCAGGTAACGTTGTACGAGAATGAATGGATGAAGGATGGCTTCTTGAAGGGGAGGAATATTGGTGACTCTGTTTTTGTTCTGTTAAGATAATTAGACTCAAGAACACTGGTTGGCAACGGTCACATCGCTCTCAAACGGAGACTCCATCATATCCAGTGCATTCCTAGTGAGAGATAAATAGGTGGCTGATTAATACCTTAAATTTGTTTCCATTTCCTGCTTCCAATACGTGAAGGAGTGGGGAAGTGAATGAAAGTCTGTTGCTCAGTTGTATCCATCTCTTTGCAACTCTGTGGAACTGGAGCTTACCAGTCTCCTCTGTCCATGGGAGTTCCCAGGCAAGAATACTGGAGTGGGTTGCCATTTCCTTCTCCCAGGGATCTTCCTGACCCAGGGATCAAACCTGCGTCTCCTGCTTAACAGGCAGATTCTTTGCCATTGAGCCACCAGGGAAGATAGATAGGTGGCTAATTAACGCCTTGAATTTGTTTGCCTCTCCTGCATCCGATACATGAGGGGGTGGGGGCTCATGGAACAGGTGCTCTGGATTCCTCTAGAGGAGCAATAAGGAGGTTTGCACAGCAGCATTGTACTAGCTTCTGACAGTGGCTGTGGCTTGGGCCAGTTGCTTTTTATTATGAGTATTTAGTATGCTTGAATGACCTAACGACTAGAAAGAATAGTGTAGCAAATTCCTTTCTAGATTTAAAATCACATCTAGATTGAACAACTATTAAGAGTTTAAAAAAGTCTGTGTGTTGGGAGGTGATTAAAGCAACTCCCTGACTGGGTATATCTGTAAGACCCAAGAACATTTTCTTATGGATTCACAATACCATTACCAATTAGATAATTTATGATTATCACTTAAAGTGCCATTACTGCCCCGTTCCTATTCAGAATACCTGACTATTCCCCAGATATCTTTCTAGGATTTATTTGTTCCATCAGAAGCACAGCAGACCCCCAGGTTGCGTTTGGTTCCTGGGTATGAGCAGCGCCCGCTCCTTTTTTGCCATCTCTCCATTGGCTTGTTGAAGAGACCAGGTCTGTTCTGGGTTTGTCCTCATGCTTGATTTTGTGGCTTCCCGGGGCTGTTTCTTGAGGAAGGAAGGAGGCAGCATCCAGGTTCACTGTTCTCATCACTTCGATTGATTCCCACCCTGATTATTGAGGTTCCTGTTTCTCCATGGAGGTCTGCCTGGACCCAGGCGCCAAGGCCCCCTCCCTGAGCTCTGGAGGTCATCAGGTAATTCCGACCTTTAACTGCTCTGCACTTTGAAAGCAGACTTCTACTTGTGTAAATATCAGGCCATCTCAGAACACAGTGAGAAGTCCAAACAAAAATAGCAAGCGACATTAGAGCATCTTATAAATACTGGGGGAGTGAAGCAGCCGTGGAGATAAAAAGGCTGGATTCCGCTTGGGGGTCAAGGTATGTTTGTTCTGCGTTGCTCAAAATTATCTCAGATGTTCTCCACTTGAGCCGGCTCATCTCTCCTGCCTACAGGTGGGCAGAGGTCTCTACATCTGCTATTGTGTTCAGTCCTTCCATACACAGTGCACAGCCACCCTGGAAAAATGTCTGTTTAGGTCCCTTGCCCATTTCAAGGGGATTCATGGTGGATGATTGCCAGGTTCAGTCATTACTTTCATGGTTTCATCATTTCTGGGAGACTGGGTTTGGAGGTGTGTGCGTGTGCTTGTTGTTGCTGTTGTTGTTGAATCACTAAGTTGTGTGTGCTTGTGCACACACACACACGCTTGAAAAGATCTACTTATAAGAATCAATTTTGTGTCTCAGGGATTGATTTCAGATTGTGTCACCCCAGATCGCCTTTGATCTAGAAAAAAGTGCAAGAGTCTGATTCTTCAAGGGTCTGTATCTTTAAGCATAAACCTTTAGATTCTGGTTGTGCACTTCAGGAAAAATTCTTTCAGAGATAAATGTATGTTTGTTTGTTTTTTTCCCCTGGGAATGTTAAAAACTGCGTTGAGTGATTTTGTACTCTGATATTCATCTACCGTAAAAAAAATAAAGTTTCACTCAACCCTCTTCAGATCAATGCCATTTTGAAACTGGCCAGCCTGAAACCCTGCCCTCCCTCTGTAGATGATACAGCGTGAACACGGAGTGTTTTATGAAAAACCTCTCACTTTCAGTTCTTCATTATTGACTATGTTTTATATACATGGAATTTTCCCCTTTAACAGTTCTGGGGAACCCTCAAATGTTCTGACATATTTTTAGTTCAGGCTTTGTGATTGGTTCTGCGGGAGGCGTCAAGTCCCTTTTGGGTCGTGCCATTTTAAACTGGCCAGCCTGAAACCCTGCCCTCCCTCTGTAGATGATACAGCGTGAACACGGAGTGTTTTATGAAAAACCTCTCACTTTCAGTTCTTCATTATTGACTGTGTTTTATATACATGGAATTTTCCCCTTTAACAGTTCTGGGGAACCCTCAAATGTTCTGACATATTTTTAGTTCAGGCTTTGTGATTGGTTCTGCGGGAGGCGTCAAGTCCCTTTTGGGTCGGTGGGGCCTGTTTGTATCTTTCATTGTCTGAAACCAAAGTGGTGGAAAATCCCTCCTGACATTTACTTTCCTGCTCCAGTGTATTGTGCAGAGATTTTTTTTCCTCATCCCTAGAAATGATCAGACCTACCTTTAGGGCTTTAAAAAATACAGCTTTCTTGGTCTTTAATCTCCATGGAATCCAAGTCAGCCAATCTGTTGTAGGTCAGGAAGTCTAAATCTAAACCCTGGGAGATAACCGGCTCTGTGAGTCAGTGATTGAATATGGGATGACATGACCTAGGTTCTGAATTTGGATATTTACTAATATTACCGTGAATTCTTGAATGGATAATTTAAATATGTTCCTCAGTTTCCTTAACTGTAAAGCGAAAACAGTGACATATACCCAGCTCCTTCGGGTGTTGTAAGAACCAAAACTAAGACCGTGTAAACATGCAAAGTAAACTGGGTTTCACATAAGTAGTTGTACTATTTTGTTTCCAA
Source organism: Madoqua kirkii (assembly GCA_006408675.1). Lineage (NCBI taxonomy): Eukaryota > Metazoa > Chordata > Mammalia > Artiodactyla > Bovidae > Madoqua > Madoqua kirkii. The sequence continues at coordinate 50,232 of SJYC01135217.1, forward strand.
AGCACTCGTTTCTAGTCATGTGTCTGCCAGGGTTGATTTAAGCAGTTTTGAGCTGGGATGTAAGACAGATGGACAAGGTCTTCTATGACAAGATTGTACTTGAGGGACTTTTCTTCAGAAAAGGAGTATCATCCTCACCTAATTGGTACATCTTTGTTTATATTTGTTGTTTTCTCCTCAGGCAGGGTGGTAGACACATAGGCATTAGAACAAAATCTTTTTAGGTTTTTTTTTTTAACTTCTCTATTTAGTTTTATTTATGTATTTTTGGCCACACCATCTGGCATGCGGGATCTTTATTTCCCCAGCCTCTGAACCCCTGGACCTCCAGGGAAGCCCCTAAAACAAAATCTCTCATTTCTCTTGGCTGCATGAGCAGATTGAGAGATTCAGTGTCTGACAATGGCCTCAGACACCCCGACTTCCCTTTAGCAGTGAAATGAGTATTGCTTTGGAGAGTTGTCTAATTTTTTAAAATTTCTTTATTTCTAATTGAAGGATAATCACAAGATTGTGTTGGTTTCTACCATACATCAGCATGGATCAGCCATAGTATATACATCTGTCTCCTCCCTCTTGAGCCTCCCTCACTCCACCCACCCCTCTAGATCGTCCCAGAGCCCCGGGTTGCGCTCCCTGCATCATACCTCAATTCCCACTGGCTGTCTATTTTACCTATGTTAGTGTATATGTTTCCATGCTAGAGTTGCCTAATGTTTAATTTACCTAAGACAGCTGGAGTTCCTCTTTACCAAGTGACAGAAATAAATCATAAGCCATAGACATTTCAGTCAGTGGCCCTGTACCTGTGGTCCTGTAAAACAAGAGGCACAGATAATGAAGCACACTGGCATTTCCCAAATCATCACTTTTGACCTTGAAATTTATTTCTAGCCTGACAGACTCCACCTGCCTCTCAGTCTCACCTGGTAGACTGTCAAGGTTTGGGTCATAGTGAGGAAATTGGGTTTGGTTTACCATAGACATTCAGCAAACTCCGTGATTTTACTTAATCAGGAGTCTTACTAGCTAAAACTAGCTAGAACCCTCTGCAATGATGGCCTGAAACCCTTGGCTGCAGGTTCTTATTTACTTTTTTTTTTCTTTTAGGAAAAGAAGATTTTTCAGATCCCCTGGATGCATGCTGCTAGACATGGGTGGGATGTGGAAAAGGATGCACCCCTCTTTAGAAATTGGGCCATCATACAGGTATGAATCTCACATCATCTCCAGAGGCTGGCACTGTTGCTTTTTTTTGTTGATTTCATGCTTTTTAAAAATCAAGGTATAACTGACAAATTAAATTGCAGGATATTTAAAGTGTACTTTGTGTTTTGGTTGAGAATATTTAAGTTCTATTCTCTTGGCAAATTTCACTTATATGATAGACTGTTAGCTATTGTTTCTTTTTATTTTTACTACATGTATGAAATGCCTTGGCTTATGGTTTCATGAAGATAGTGCTGATAAACCTGTGACTTGTCTCCAGACACATCCAGGACATATGAGGTTTAGACTTCATCACTCAGAAGTGATGCTCCACCAATTCCATAGAAACTGAGTCTTTAAATTTCCTGGACATGTGGTTTTCTTTTCTTTTTTTTTAAACACCAAAAATACTGTATATTGGGATATATCCAGTTAACAATATTGTGGCAGTTTCAGGTGAACAGTGAAGGAACTCAGCCATATAAATGTGGTTTTCTGATGAAGTTCCCCAGGTGTATACCAGGGGGATGTAGGACTGATTTGTTCTGGAGCTGTAAACCTTGGTTGAATTATTTTCCCCAAAGGTATTTGAGATTATATTTATTTATAACTAGAGAGCTGTTTCTCTTACTATTTATTTAGCTATGTATTTCTTACTATTTATTTAGCTGTTTATTTTTGATTATATACTTACTATTTATTTAGCTATTTATTTCTTATTATTTATTTGCTGTTTGTTTATGTAGCTATTTATTTATAATTTCATTTGTTTGAGAGTCAGTTTGAAAAGAGACCTTTCAGTGACTTATGCTTGTTGGCCTCCTGAAGTGAAGTGAAGTGAAAGTGACTCAGTCATGTCCGACTCTGCGCAGCCCCATGGACTAGAGAGTCTGTGGAATTCTCCAGGGAAGAATACTGGAGTAGGTAGCCGTTCTCTTCTCCAAGGGATCTTCCCAACCAGGGACTGAACCCAGGTCTCCCACGTTGCAGGCAGATTCTTTACCAGCTGAGCCACCAAAGAAACCCTCCGGACCTAGCTTTTTCTTTTCCTTACCTTGATTTTCCACATTGATTTCTACCTTTATTTTCTCTGAAGCTGTTTTGTAGACCCAAGGTGATGAGTTTGTCCCAGTTCTCCCTGAAACTGTTGGGTTTTAAAACAAAAATTCCCGCATCCCAAGAACCTTCTCAGCTCCAAACAAACTAGGACATTTGTTCACTGTAGGCGTGGCCTGGAATGAAAAGCATTGCCTCTACGACCCGCCAGCAATCCTGTTTCCAGAAATTTTTACTCTGGAAATAATTTTCCCCGCTCTTTCTTTTTTTTCCCTCCTAACCTTCATTCTTTTGACTATTTTTTTTTTTTAGGAAAGCATCAACCAGGAATAGATAAACCTGACCCAAAAACGTGGAAGGCGAATTTCCGATGTGCCATGAATTCCTTGCCTGACATTGAGGAAGTCAAGGACAAAAGCATAAAGAAAGGGAACAATGCCTTCAGAGTCTACCGGATGCTGCCCATGTCTGAGCGACCTTCTAAGAAAGGTAGATAAAGATATTTACCAGCTAAAACAACCATCACTTAAATAGCGCCTTTGTGATTTCTTGATTTCCACAATCGTAGCCACAGCAAGGATACAGCCCTTGTTCCCATTGTGGATGTTAATTCTGCCCTTACTTGGCTGGGTAAAATGACTCTCAGGGCCCCCAAGGAAAAGAAAAGAAACGTTTGGGATCTTGACCATCTACAGGTTACAGCAATAAATGCAGTGAGAGTTTGAGGGATAATTTAATGCAGGGGAAATGTCTCTCAGTTCTTCATGGGTTGATCCCGAACTGTTTTTGTTGCTACAGGAAAGAAACCAAAGACAGAAAAAGAGGACAGAGTGAAGCACATCAAGGTAATCTTTGTGCAGAGAGGAGGCCAAAGGTGTGATCCTACTAGTGATTCATAGTCTGTCTCATGAAGAGAGCGATGTGGTCTCTGCAAAGTATTTAATCTTGCTTCCTTTGCTGTTGTGATTTCTGTGCTTTTCATGTCTCCTCTTTGGCATGTGCCCACTTGTGGGCTCAGGTACACACACCTCCCCTGCTTCATCCAATTTCCTTGAACGATTTATGAATGAACTCACAAATCCACGCTGAGCCTGGCAGTCTCAGGCCTCCATCTGGCCCCCGCAACGTCTTGCCAGCTGGTCACTTAGCTCCAGCTAAGCTCTAGCAACCCGCTACTATCTGATAATATCAAGTATGTTTTCAGGTTATTAAATATATTTTAAAGTATATTAGGTATTATAAACTTACGTTAAATACCTACATTTATATATGTATGTGCATTATATATGTGTGTGCTTAGTCACTCAGTCGTATCCAACTCTTTGTGACCCCATGAACAGTAGCCCACCAGGCCCCTCAAGCTTGGCAGGCTACAGTCCAT